>APFE030172239.1:170155-223202 GCA_000404065.3 Pinus taeda
TATATTTTGATTGTTTTTTTTTTTCGAAATCCTCTAACTGCGCCTCCCCAGCAACGGCGCCAAAATGTAGTGGCCAATCTAGGGTGCTAGATTAGACTAGATTTATTATCAACCAAGGTAAGTAAACTTCGAGACACATGTCTAAAGTGTATAGACATAAAGGATTCCTAACTAAGTGTTTGCTGTGATAGGCTACAACACTCCTTTACAGGAGGTTAAAATATGTTTCCTCTCACCTTAACACTCAAATCACCTAACTTATCTAACTGTCATAAGGATATAGCATATTGCTAGACTGAGATTTTAATCCTGTTACAAGGATGCTATGCACAAAAGCTATGTCTAGTTAACACTTAAGCATTCATGAAAAATCAAAAGCACACTGAATTTTAAATGCATGAAAACATAGTCTATGGAGATGCTTTAAAATCTAACGATGGATCAAATCTCTTACAAGATATGGTTCAATGATCTAATGATAAAATCTTCAAGCTATCACCATAAATACCATTTGTAAGAATTTCTAATTAAATCGACAAAATCATAAACATGGAAATAAAACTAAACACTATGCATTCTATTCAAGTTCAAAAATGCTATGTAAATGAAATTAACAGTATACCAATCCACGCAGGGCCCATCCATGCTTCAATGGCACACTGAAGTAAACTCAAGCAATGAGAGTATTAACGCATAAACACTGCTGGAGTAAAAATGTGACTATATTTAAGTGCTGAAGATTGCAATCACATACAAGAGTTATGTTCTCAAACAATACACAGAGATAATAATTGTAACTGTTCCTGAAAACAAAATAATACGCAGCCTTTATCTGCTTGTCCCTATCTGAGTCAAATTTACATTCATTAAGCAGATGTTTTTGCTTTTACAATGGAGTGATTTTTGGTCATTTCTAATCTAAACCGATTTCCAAAAAAAACAAAACGAAACCGGTTTGGGAAACCATGGCTTTTTGCTACCTTTGTAACCAAAAGGCTAGGGTTTGACCAGTGTTGACTGCATAATCAAGAGCTTTTGATTTGCTGTAGAATCGAATTTTCACCATGCATGTACATTCCAGGTCTTGTTCCTATCCATTGCTTTGGCTTGCCTATCATGCCACGTGTCAGATGATAAACCATTTACAGGATGTTATGACTTCCTGTAATCTTTTTGTTGAAAATTCCTAATTTCTAACATAAAAATTCATAAATTAACTTTAATGTAAACTAACAACTATAATGCTATTAATTAATCATTTTCGATGGATATGAGGGGTCTATGGAAGAAAAATCTAGACAAATGATGGTGTTTCTAGAAGAAAAAGATGGTAATGGAATGGTACCAACAATAATCATCAAGTAACCTAACATGAACAGCAAAAGAAATGCATACAACCATAGGTTACTATCATTCATGACTATTTGACACACGTGCATATAAATACACTAACCATTTAACATATATCATGAATGTAATCATAACATCAAAGACATGTACATAAACCTAATGTATATAACCGTAAGGCATATAACAATCCTTTAATCTACATACTTGCATGCTGAACATACGATACATGTATGACAATCTTCTCTTACCCCAAAGTCCAATGTTGCAACCTTATCATGATGATCTGCATCTCCTGCTCTATCTCATCTAACACATTAGCATCATTAAAAAAAATAGCATCATGATAACCTGAATTGCATACGATGACTTCACAAGGCATGCTTGACCTACTATACATGCATAATCATAACCAAGACCATACATGCTTAACAACTACATATACACACATAACAAATGAGTACCAAACCATATACACATCATTCTAGCTAGAGACTAGTCATTAATGCATGACCATATCAACTACACAAACCATGACCTCATGCATGACAACAACAACCACATCATGTGCACTTGATAACATGTGAACACTAACGTGCATAACAATGCATGATTAACCATACATAACTAGTGAAATGCTCATGACCAACACATTTCATGAAATCAACATCAAATTCTCCATGATAACCATACTACAACTATAATCAACACCATGCAACCAACATGAAAGCATGATCAACCCACAACCCAAGGAGAGTGCAATCATGCTCTGATACCACTCTGTAACACCCTCCTCCCACATCTACCCAAGCAAGTAGCAAGTCAGGGTAAACATGCGATGAAAGGCCACTATGATAAGATTTAACCTCCTTGGTGACTTTAAGGAAATGGAATAGATGGAAAATTACACACAATCATCAAACATCATCCAAATAACCTTTAGGAGACAAGTCAGCCACTCAGACTTCCTGTCCCTGGGTCCTATTTCTATTTGAGAGACTTACGTCATGGTAACACTCTCTAGACACTACCCAGGTGAGTTAGTATCATGCCTAACACTCCCCAGACACTGGCCAGGTGCTTTATAATGCTTCCCAGACACTGCCCAGGTGAATTAGTATTAGGACTAACGCTCCCCAGACACTAGCCAGGTGCTTTATAACACTTCCCAGACACTGCCAAGGTGAGTTAGTCTCAAACTAATGCTCTGTTTTACTAGCATTATGGGATATGAGGCACATTTTTCAGCCTAGAGCATGGGACACTGCCCAAAATGGAATGATCACTTAGAATTAGTAAGGATGCAAGGAAAAAATGATGCAAAATCAATAATATAAACAAGATCATAACTAGACTTGTACTAGCCATGAGAAGAATTTCATCAAACATATCATCAACATGTAACCTATAGGTGTAAATAACAGAATTAAGTGTAGGGATATCATACTTATTTGAGAATCGCTATGAACCATTTTTCCCTCATGCCATTTTCTACATTATTCTCCATTAACTCATAAACACATTATCCATTCATATGCAAGTAAAAACATGCTGAGAGCCATACATAGATGTTGTCATGAAATGTGCATATAACCAGCATAATAGGAACATAAATACAATAAACATATTAGCCATCAAATCCATAAATACATCAGTACCTTCACACATGAAAATCAAGGGAATGTATTTCTCATAGTGAATGATATGAACCAACCAGAGATGGGACTACCATGTTCCACCCAACTGTAGAATGGTTGAGCCAAATATCTCTTTAGCCATTCACCCTTGTGCCATATTCCAAGAATGAATGCGAGATCTCATAGAACACATCAATAAAAACTCATCCAGGGCTTCCAGAGGTCATCCACCTCAACCCATCAAATAGTGATTCAGACATCATGAAAAACCATCATTATATTGGTCTCCATCCAATCCTTCCAGGGCTTCTAGACTGTTTGCCCAACCAAGAGTTCCAGAACTAGTAACTCAACCCACAACTTATACAGGGCTTCCACAGTGTTTTTTCAAAACAAGGCTTCCAGGACCAGTAACTCAACCCACCAAGGGCTTCCAGAGTGTTTTTCCAACCAGGGCTTCTAGGACTAGTAACTCAACCCAAGCTGTTACGGGGCTTCTAGAGCGTTTGTTCAACCAGGGCTTCCAAGACTAGTCACTCAACCCAGGCTAAGGAAACATGAGAACCAATCAAAAGAAAGCAATGAAAGTAAACCCACAATCACCATGGCTATCTGGGAAATGAAAAGGCTAGGAAATCCACTATCAATCCCTGCTGTCATGCATGACAATGACAGATCATAACCAAGAAACCACATGAATGTCCCATGCATGCCAAAACTAGTGAAGAAATCATACATGCAACTCGACGCCTTTAAGAAAATATGATGTAGTTGTTGATGCCGATGCCCTCTTGTGCTTTCATACTCTTCCTTTGCCTTCTTGCTCCAAGAATCCAAGCATGTCACACTCTCGAAGACTGCTTCAAGAAACTCTAAGAATCCAAGTATGCCACACCCTCCAAGAGTGCTTCAAGAAACTCTAAGTCTCTGAGAGTATGCAAGAGAGAGAGAGAATAATGAGAGAGCTACAAAATTGAACTAACAAAAGGTTATACTGACCAAGTCTGGCCATTGATCCTTAAAAGCTTTTTTATTAATGAGGCCTTATTTTCTTCATTTTCCATTATTTTCCTTCAATCTTCTCCTCACATGCAGCTTGTGACCTTTCACCTTCCTTTTCTCCTAGTTTCCATTATTTTCATAAATAAATGTGCCAAAATACCTTTTTGCCTCTTTAATGCCTTAGCCATTTCCTTTTACAATTTACTTAACCATAAAAAACCAAATGAACACCCCCTAGGATGTCTTGCCCACCATTCAGCTTGGAATACGTGTCCCATCATCCATGGCATTTATATATTTTATATGGAATTTTCACGAGGGATGTTATACCTTGACTTGGTACATATTTTCATATGTTAATATGATACATTTTCCTTATTGTGATTTATGATAATTTGTATTGTTTATGTTGGTGATTGTGGAGTACAAAAAAAGGTATGTTTTTGGTGGTTATTTCAGCATCTTTTCATTAAAACTTACAAACCTTTTGCACCATGAACTAGGTAGATAATAAGAAATTGTGACAAAATCTGTAAGATTTATGTGCAAAATGAAAACACTGACAATTGTCATTTTCTTATGCAGGAAGAAGGAAAAATGAAAGATTTCTGTTCCAAAGGAAAGGACAAGGCCAGGTTAACCGCTATCCCTTTGGCGGGGAACCACATGCAAACAAGGAAAACCAAATCAAAGTGTATCATCCAAGGAAAGGAAATGGAGATATCGGCTCGATGCAAGAAAGTAAAGAGATAATTGAGAGCCAACAGTTCGGTGAATCCCTTAGGATCCTTTGATCCTGAGGGATCGCTACTTTAACTATTTTTGTACCTAGACATCTCCGCCTTCGCCAATATAAAAAGGGGTAGCACTGTTAGCCCAAGGGGATCTGTTATTTTTTTATGTAATTTCTCTTAAAGTTGAGACTTTGATCATCGACTCTTGTTGAGAAGTGATCCACTGTAATTCTACCTTATGCATTAATACAAACTTGGTTGTTATTTCATCTCTGATCGTGGAATAACTTCAAGCGGTGTACCCCTGGAGGCTAAGGGCCTGGCCCTGGAGGAACACTTGCTCATGTACTATTACTTTTTGTTTATGCGTGGGTTTCTCATCAACTTTATTCAGTAATCTGTTATGTTATGTTATTTTATGTCACGGCTTTGTTACGTTTGATCTGTTAAGTGATATCATTTTCTGAGACAGAGACATCATAACTCTGCAACGCATTCCTGTTTCTTTAAGTACTGATATAACTGGCTTTTACAGGATACCGTTGCTGTTCAATTATAGAATATCTATGTTGTAACACTTGATATTGGAATTACTGAATTCATCTTAGAGATTATATTTCTTTGCGATTGATTGAATCTATGAACGTTGTTGTTCCATTCTAAAAGACAGTCGTATTATTTGTAACTAAGACTGACAATTGGATTACCAAGATCAGATTACTATTGAGGTGTGCCACGTGTTAAGTTACTGTATATTTATATTTGACTTTCTAGTATTGTTCCATATTTCATCATTAGTCAATGCTGTTCTATTTCTGTGTGTTGTTCGGTTCATCCTTAAAGATATAGGACTGCCATTTGATTTCTGTAGGACATGACTGTTGCATTTGATCTTGTAGACTAAGGTGTTGTTGCTTATTAAACTTAATTTCCGTTACAATTTCGAGTTGCTGTTCCATTTCTTATTTGTTGTTCCATTTCCTGTCATTTGTGTTATTGTTGCTTTGGTGTGAAGAATGCCCTGAGACTGTAGTGGGCAGTGACATTTATTGTCTGGCTCCCAGATCGAGGACTTGTTCCCTGATTTCCTTTGGTCCCATCAGTTTACAAAGGGATGAGTTACTGTTACTGAACCCTTGATTGGTGAATTGCTTAGTTTTTTAAATGTGTGATTTAGCCTTTAAAAGTAGTTTGCTGTAACCAAGCATCCATTTATTCTTGTATCTTTGAGCCCTATATTACTAGAATTACTCTAGAAAATGTGAGCCTCGGACTGAGACACTCTTTGAAATAATAAAACGTTCCTAGATTGACAAATTAATGTGAGGTAATTAGAGGTGAAAGAGACCCTTCTTACGACTCAACAGTGATATTAAGGATGAGTTGCCATGGTTTCTATGTTGGTTATTTTTTGGTTATATGTTGGTTATATGGTGTGTATTATCTATGGCTCTTGTCATGAATTATTTAGTTATGGATTGGTTGATGAACGCATGGACTAATACGTGTTATTAAAACTATGTGGAGAGGGCATAGGTCCTTATTGGTGATTCTCAGATGAATCTCATACTATCATGATCATATATTCATTCATGAGTTGTAGCTTACATGTTGTCCATGTGTTTGGCGAAATGTTTGTTAAGTACTAAGCATGTCTTGGGTTAGTTCTTGTTCATGTTTTATGTGAAAATATTTATTGTTATGTCATCTATATTTTGGGAAGTTACAAGAAGTTTTGGGAAGTCGTGTTGAGGCTATCCTGGAAAAGTGGCCCAGATCTCGGGCCCGCACCCTTTGAACTAGAAATTTTTGGATATAACCACATGGAATCAGTGTTGCGCATATGGTTGGAGGCCTATAACTGCACCCAAACATTTTCATGCATGCGGTTGTGGGCTTAGGGCAGTGAAAAAGAACCCCAACTCAATGTTTGGTCACCTGGGATGGTAGTTTGGCACCAGTGTCCTGTAGCTTTGAGGGATCTTGTGAGTTGTCATTTTGTCGGCACCACTTCCACAACCAGAGCTTGGAGGTCGGTTCATGTCATAGTAACTCTTCACCTCATGTTTACCGTGATAGGATGGGAAATTTTTTTAATGTATGAAGGGTTGGTTACAAGGTGGTACCAGAGTAGGTTTCATTCTCTTTGGGTGATATATGATACCAAAGATTAGTATTAGAGCTTCCAGGTTCAAACACATGGATTGGATGGACGTGATGTGATTGTTATGCATGCATGTTAGATTTCAATGTGTTTGTTATGCATGAAATGTGATGGTGATTATTACGGTATTGTGTCATCATGATGTTGATGTTGAGACAATTGATATGTTTATTTAATTATATATACATATGTCATGCTAATCTAAATTGATTGTGTAGATGAGATAGCCTCCCCTGAATGTCACTAAGGTATGTTTGATTATGTTTATATTTGGTTATCTTACATGGTATGTTTGCAGGAAGTAGAAGATCAAAGCTGACAAGAAAAATGGTGGATTACAATTCATGTGACTCTCCTTATAGATCATATGAGTAGCACACAGATGAGTACTCTCCTAACATAGAAGACACCTTGAGAAGTTTAAAGGAAGAAATTAGGATTTGCACAATATATAATGATAGTATCATTCAGTCATAGGAAAGGCTTGCCAAGGCACAAGAAAATAAGGCATAGGTCAATGTAGTGATTCTTCAGAGCTTATCAGATTTGTAGAGATAGGGACAACCACATATCAGTTATGGATAGGAGGAAAGGACTAATGAGGTGTATGGTAGTAGGTCCCATGGAGGACACAAGTCAGACAAGTGTCCTGATGATGAACCACACTAGTTGGTTCGAAACGCGTCAACAAAGGTCATTTATATGTGATTCACGCAGAAGCTATTCTTATAAGGATGACATAGTCAGAGGTGGTAGATGTATGGATACACTTGATAGTAGTGGTAGTGGTTATGGGTTCTATTCTAGTTTTAGATCAGAGAGACAACATTGTCATCATCATTATCATCCTTATAGGAGGAATGACAAGAAATACTTATCGGATGGGTTCAAGAAAGCCAAGCCTCCTACCTTTGATGGAGAGTTGAAGAAACTGAAATATGCAGAAACATGGATACTTGGGATGAAGAAGTTCTTTGAGTTGTATGATTACATAGAGAACATGAAATTCAGGACAATTATCTTCGGTCTTAAGGGGAAGGTGGACATCTGGTGGGAAGATGTGAAGTGTTTCAAAGGAATCATGATAGAGGATTTGAGTTGGCATGAGTTCAAAAGACTCTTCAGGAAGAAGTATTTGTCATAGAGATACTATGATGGTAGGGCTAAGGAGTTCTACTAATTGAAGATGGTGTCTATGACACATGAAGAGTATACAACTAAGTTTCTAGATCTGTTGAGGTATGTACAATATCTTAAGGATGAGAAGACGAAGATTCAAATATTCATTAGTTGATTTCCATTAACATTTAAGGATTAGATTGAGTATGATGAGCCTGGACATTGGAGGAACTAATTAGGAAGTCGAAGCATTATTAATATTAGTCTAAGTGTAAGTTGGAACTTAAGAAGGGTTGGAAAGGTAATGACAAGACTAAGGGAAAATGGGATAAGAAGCGAGGAAGACCTTAGGATGAAAGTAACAAGGATAATGCAACACCATACAAGAAATTAAATGTAATTGATAGAGGACAGGGATTTCAGTGTGAGGAGAAGAACAAGGGTGATGGAATTAAGCCTTTGCAATGTTGTACTTGTGGTGGAGAGAATCATAGGAGATATTGTCCACAACATCTGGGTGGCAGACCTCAGATTTATAGTGTTGAAGAGGCATAAAAAATTGGGGATGTTGGACAAAGTATGTGTCGGATTTACAAAACATTGGATAGTAGAAAGATTGATAATCAGGTATCTATTATTGAGATGGAAGGTGAGATTTGTGATCAATATGTTTCTATTTTGATTGACCCTAAATCTAACTATAGTTATATTAGTCCTGACCTGGTGTATAAATGTTGCTTGAATAAAGAAGTGCATGTAGATTCTTTCTTGGTGCAGTTGGCTATAGGTACCAAGAAAAGAGTTCATCATTGGGTAAGATCTTTGTGTATTTGAGTTGAATGTTATGTCTACATTAGTGCATCTAAATGTGCTTTTTCTGGGATCATGCAATATGCTTTTGGGTATGGATTGGTTGTACATTCACAGGACTTAAGTGAATAGCTATGATAAGGCTATTGAGTGCTTGGATAATGATGGAGAGAAGATAATATTGTAGGGCAAGAAGAAGTGTAAGCCAGCGAGAATGGTCACACTAATTATCTAGATTTATATATATGCCTAGTGCATACTAGCATGCTATGCACACATACACATACCCTTAAACTCATGATACACGCAAATAATTTCATTAACCATGAATAACATGTGTAAATACATCAATTAAACATAGTTGATGATTTATATTGGATCATTATGGTAGTTGTCATCAATCTCATTGCTTTCAAAGTGGAAAACTTAGATAATTTAGCTTAGAGGAGTAGTGTTTGTATGGGACCCAGTTTGGAGAAATGGGGTCCATAACCTTCTAGGGCTAGTTTGAGACCTCAAATGAAATTTTTTTGGAGGGGAATATTTTACACTTAGGTGACACACCCACGATGTTATTTTACACAAATATCTTTCTAACTATCAAAGAAAGATGTCAATTGGATTTCAAAAATTATCTCTCTATAAAGTTGACCTATCGTGATTGACCACCATAATTTGAAAGGATTCCATGTTAGCCTCCATTACTCATGCAAAATGGGGATATCCACTTGGGCACTATGAAAAAGACTCTAGAAGGATCTTGTTTTAACTCATTTTGATGGTTTAATGGATCATATTTAACTACTAGATGGTTATCAGTTTGCATTATAAATGTGCCAGTAAGAGAAAAAGTGGTTCCATTATATTTGTTTGCATTTTGTTCCATTGTAGAGCACAATAGTTAAGTATGGACAAAGAGAGAGGATAAAAAAGGAGGTTCTTGTTCTGTATAATCCTAGAGGCTACATGTCTCAGAAACACCATAGGGGGTGTCTTCTCCTTGTACTGGCATGATATCCATTCTAGGCTAAAAAAAGCAGAGAAACCTCACTGTCGAACTAGGTTTTCTCTTAAAAGGGTTTCCTAGAGTATATCTTGGTGTTATTTTGGTTTTTGAGTGATAATTTTAATTGTTCTTTATTTTAATTATTTTATATATTACATGCATAAATAACAAAATCAATAATAGAAAATTTGGAATATAAAGGAATTAACCCTTGATACTATATATTTTAGATTATTTTAATAGATTTGTTGTGATGAACTTTCCAGTGGAATATCCAAAGTAGTTTATGAATCATATTAATATCAGAGTAAGTGTCTTTGAGTATTTTGTGGGAATTTGTAGGGGACCAAGATTAGTTTGAACAAAAATCCATAAAACTCCAACGATGGATGATGAATCGTTTTATACAAACACTCCATATCTAGTAGAGGAAAGGGTTGTGAAACTGAAAGAACAAGTTATAGATATCCACTATAATATGAACATCTTCGTGGTGGCTATGGAAAAAGAAGATTAGTATCAAAGAATATAGAGATTCTAGCTCAAAGGAAAAAATCGAGAGGAAATCAGTGGATCAAGAAGAACTAGAGAAGGAGTCTAAGAAAGAAAAAAAATAAACATCCATTTTTGAGTGTCATGAACCATTCACTCTCCCTGTTCAAGAAAAAAGTGGAGATAAATATAAAATTGTATCAAGGTGAGATTGAAGCTTTGAAATTAAATCACTAGTTGCAACAAATAGAGGTTTATTTTAGTTTTCACCACATAGAGGAGGCACGATCCAATGAAAAATACACATGGAAACCCTGAGGCTAGAGGGGGATCCTCCAATGATTAAGTGGGAGGATTTTAATACTCTGATAAATTCCCAATCTACACTATCAAATATATAGAGGGACAATGGATCCAATGCATTATTTCAAGTAGAGATGGGGGCAAAGTGTACAAGAGTACACCATTGTAACATACCCGCTTACCACCCATATCCCACACTAAGGGTATATGGAGGAAGTTATTATAATGACCTCACTTCCAAGGTTCTATTATGGAAATGGGGTCTAAATTTTCGATCTTTTTCAAACTTCTCAAAACCCAATATGAATGTCGCCATTACATTCATCTTGTTAATACCTTTTAGGCGATATAAATTTCGATTGGGTCAAATGGTAGTGGTTTTTTTGGAATGTGTTTTAGCGTACTATTGGCGGAAAATTGATGAATGGTTTGAGACCCCAGGTTTAGGCACAGGGCCCAGCAAAGGCTCCATCATAGTCTAGCATAACGCCAACATTTTCACCTTATTCGGGAAGAATAAGGTGTCTCACCTAAGGCATTTCGCAACCTTAGTTAGGTAAGGGCCTGGAATCTTGTATCGGGATGAACCACATGGACGTTATCGATACCCAATAAACCTAGAACTAGAACATTTAGAAATCCAGTCATCACATTTCAAGTGCTCAAGGAGAAAGTATGTTGTACATCTACAATCATATTAAATATTTTAAAGAGCTGCATAAAGTCATAGACAAAGGTTTTCATATATCCCTGTAAATCCTTCTTATATTAATTTCCACAACATCACAACAATACATCTAGCTTGAAGGCATCATTGACATAACAAAAAACTAGCATGATAGAACAATACATAAACACAATGATACAAAATAGTGCAAGCCTGAAAGGCTCCACAACAACATTTCGATATTCTCCTTACCTCCCTTCTCTCCTTCGACTTTTCCCCTCGACCTTATTAAACCCTACGCTCTATTGGACTGCTACTTCTCCCTTAGATGCTCCATCTTTTTCCTTTTTTAGCTTCCTTTGTTGCTAAACTATGTCTTCTTCCTAGGTTGTTAGTATTCCTTTCAGCTCAACTGTGGCTGTTTGAGTCCTGATTTTGTTAGCCATTCCTCTACAACTTCTAGTCTTTGGTGAGTCCCTTCTCCTTCTCCAACTGTCTCCTCTATGACTTCCCAATGGTTACCTATGGTCAAAATGTGGTCAACCTCCAAACATGTCAAAACTTGGCTCTCAAAATGAAGTACCCAACAGGCCCTGACCATAGACCATTGAATCATCTCTGAGTCAATCATTTTCCAGTGCTAGTGGTGCTTCTAGTGCTTCCTGTTGTTGTGTTGTTCCTTCCTATGTTGCTTATCCTCAGTTGGTTACTTCAAACGAAGGACCCAACTTTGGGAAAAACTCAATTGCTGCATTTATAAACCATTTATATGCATTGAGAGAAGCATTCCATGAGCCCATGAGAGTGCTCACTTGATCAAGGAACTACATCGTGAGTTCAACAGTAGGATGGGTAGGGCGAGTCATCATGAGAGTATTCCACTGAGTTTCTATTTCCTCGTTTATCTACTGTAGTTTACCCAAATGAGCTTGTACTGATGGCTTAAGGTCACAAAGTAGATGCTTGGCCTTGCTTGACTCATCTAAGATTCACAGGATTTGGGTTTCGCGAGCATCATCTTGTGATAGAAGCTTCTTCCACTAGGTCTTGTCTCTGGTACCCATGGTTTGGTTAAAAAAATTATTAGTGTAGTGGAATAGAGGGTAAATAGGTTTATTTTTCCTTTATAGATAGCCTTACTAGTTGTGAACTTGTGCCAAAAGTTTTTGAGCTTCCTCCATAGCTTGGATGATAAAGTATTTTATATAAGACACTTATGTGATTTTCTTCTCAATCTCGTTGGTATAATGGGAAGAGCTATCTGGTAGTTCCCTTTGAGTGGCAACAATACTTCATTTAAGATCTCGATTGGTTGAGACAAGGTCAGTGCAGGCTACTTTGATGTGGTTGCAACATTCTAGAAGAGTGAAAGACGAGAAGTCTTTTGGCGAATTTGTAATTATCTCTGTGACCGAGGGCCATAGATCTTGGAATTTTGCAGTAATTTGGTTGACCTGACTCTGTAGAGTCTGTTTCTCCTGTAGGATATGATTGCATTTTGCTGCAAGGGAAATAATCTGTTGCTAATTTTGTTCACATTCAATGGCTAGAACACTATGCAATGCCTTCGCTTGACATGCAAACAATTGAATGAAACTAAACAATTGAGCTGAGGACCAGCCTTGAGGTCATCAAGGGTCATAATAGAAGTTCTAGGGAATTGACTTTGCAAGTGTTGTATATTGGCAACTAATTTCTTAGATTTCCCTTGGGGGTATGTCTCTCTCTTAGAGGTTTGGTTGTATGAGGACTAATGTAGACTGGGGTGGAGTGCAGTGGTGATGAGGGTATAGGATCAATGGGTAGGATAAATGTGTGGAAGGTGTTTGGATTAAGATTCTTAGGGGAAATAATCTATCCAGTGGAAGTTAGCATACTTGATTCAAGTAAGAAAGACAACATATATTTATGAATGATATCCATGCTTGAAGGATGAGCTGTAAGTTCCCTATTTTTATTTTCAGTAACTGAGTGGATAATAGAGTCTACCTCCATTTCCATTTCAATACCAGGCAGAGTTATAGATGGAAGTATGTATGAGATGGTGGCGGAGGTAGATGTTGTGTGAGGAGAAGGATTGTGCAACCTTAGGGATGTGGCAGAAGTGGAAGGTGGATTCTCTTTAGTGATGGGAAGCTAGTGTGAGATTGGGGTTCTTGATTGGTAAGATCAACAACTTGGGTAGAGGTGGTTTTAATATTTTTCTTAGGGATCGATGGTGGTTTGGTGGTAAGAGGCCATGGATTCAGAATTGTAGCTTCAGAATGAGAGTGGGGGTCCACTATAGGAATTGAAGTAATAACAGGGCTATAGTTCAAAGAAACAAGCAGGCTTAAACTGTGAAATTTAGAAATGTAGGGAAAGGACTTATTAATGCTCTAATATTCACCAAATTTTGTTTGCCAGGAATGCATGTGCATCTCAAGCTTCTTAATGACTGGGTTCAGTGTCTCCTTGTCAAACTGCTTCCTTGATGCCGAAGGGGTTTCTCCAGGTAGTGGATGAGGCACCATTCCTCCAAACAGGTATATATGCTTCCCCTCTTGAAATTCTCCAACAATCCCAGGTCAGGAGGAGACTTCTATATCGAATGCTTCCTCTATTAGCATAAAATTTTGGGCTCGTATCTGAAATGTGTCGAGGTTCACACACTTTACTTACATCCAAGTGCTTCCATGGCTTACGCCAAACCAAATATCCTATGATTAGCCATCAAGGAGTGATAGTGGGATTCTTGGTCTAGCCCTAGTGATCTCCCACATTTTCTTGTACCATTCAAAAAAGGAGGCCTCATTAATTTCCTTTCTACTAGGGTCTGTTACACAATATTTTGTCATGCCTCCTGCACTTCCCTGTGACATACGCTGAAGTGCCCGAAATATGATCATTATATAGTATACTCATCCATGTATACAACTTACATCCCTCCTTTAAATTTTCTTTGAAAATATTTGGAGCTTTCACTGAAGAAATAGCTCATGAAACCTTAAAATTAGGGTCATCACCCTTATGAAGCTCAAAACCGTGATGATTGCCTGTTGCACCTTGTTAAGCTAGTGATGGAATCACTATGTTCTCTCTCATACTCGTGATGGTCTCAAAAAGGAATTCTTCCCAAAGAGGATGAGAATCTTCATGATCTAGAAGTATCCAGAGCAGCGACCCAGAGGTGGTTTCTCATATATGAGGTCGAATCCTCCTAATTTGACCTCTTGGTCTCATCCCTATGAGCTACCTCCTTGAGATGTGGGCCTAATCCTATCTTTGGAGGAGGCCTAACTCTCTCTCCTAGCGTATAAATCCCCCCTCTACCATTCTCAAATGGTTGATCTATGTCCATTTGCACTCCTATGCTGAGCTTATGCTTAAGAGGTTATTCATTAGACTTGGAGAAGGAGTGTTGGAGAGTTTCTTGACTTGGATTTGGATTACCACTCAAGGAGAGCCTTCCAACATTAAGGCTATGGTTGCAAGCTTCCCCTTTATTCTTTAAATAATAATACAATTATTGGTTCATCTTCCCAAAATATATATGTGCATGTATGTATTGGCTTGGCATTCCTTGATCAGTCGAGTAGGTTATTGTTGGATTGCTATTGGTTTTGGTATGCTTTGTTGTCTCTTGGTCACTTGTGTAGGTACATAAGCACTGAAAGAAGCAGGAACAAGTTCATGACACAAGCGGTTCGAGGATCTCAACAAAGGAAATGAGTTTAGCATCAGAGCAAGGTAGGCCTTCTCTCTTGTTCTAATTTTAAATTATAATCTAGGAAGATGTCTATTTGATTGTTCCTTTAGTTGCTAGACCCACTCATTGGGGTAGAGGAATTGTATCTATCCACAAAGAAGATTAAAATTGTCTACAAAATGGTGACTCCACTGGGGAGCCTATGACCCTTTTGCTTCCCTTCCTTCACCTTGTCTTTTGATGAGTTTGATCAACCATTGATTTTTAGACTTCATTGCTTGTTTGTAGTCAGTGTCATTCTTTGGCAGATGCCTGGAGATTGTTAACTTGAGCTATTTTTTGAAGATTTTTGATTTCTCTTTTCTTTTCCTCGACCATCATGGATTTAACCCTAACAGTTGTGATGATATCACAGGGTTTTTAGTGACAGTAGTGATGATCATTACTTTACTCCTCACATGTGCGATGATTGCAGAAAATTGAGAAATTTAGGATTTTTTTCTCTTATTTTCAATTGTAGTTGCCTTCTCCCTGAGACTTAGCAGTGTCTTTTTCATTGACTCTCTCATTGTCTGATTGAAATTGTATTTTAACTTGGCTTGAGTGTCCTTGAATTTTTATTAGCCTCTTAGGGTTCTAGGTCTTCTAGGTCAACCTTCATACACTCGTCGGTCTTCCCATCAGATATCAGAGATCGATTACCTGTGTTAAAGCGTCTTTGTGTGTTTAGACATACTTTACAGATCAATTTTTGGTTCTTGTGCCTTAAGTTGTTTTCATTAGTAGATATAGTGAAATTTACTTAAGCTTCATTTGATGAACAATAGATTACAAATCGATTGTCTCATTGGAATCAAAAGGAAGTGTTTTCTTTGAAGTTCTTTGTGTTTCAAACTAAAAGTGAAAGTGTTATTCTTTTCCTAGTTTTCGAAGCATTTTGTGTTGCATTCAAATTATTGATGAGGAAGATATTTTCATACTTCTTGGTTTGCTTGCATTCTCTTTTACTTTTCACTAGATTACATTAGTTGCATTTTTGAAAAAGAGGAAAAATCATCATTATATCTTAAGGAAATTTTGCTTTAAGATTTGTTTTGGTATTGCATTTGATTATCATATGAAAGATTAGATTTCATATTTTGCATTTAGCATTTGAATATTATCATGGATGCATTTTTTCATTTTGTTTGATGCATGATTTGAGTGATCTTATTCCATACATAGATAGCTTTCACTGAATCGAAAGATTGCCTTTCATCATCTAGTTTGCATTTTAGGAATAGGTAACATTGTTAAGGCATTGAACTTGAGACATAATTACAAGATCAACTTTAATATCTATCAATTAACCTAAGGAGTATTTCAAACATTAACAATCATATCTAGTGGTCTAGGTTAGAGATGTGTTCTAACGTCTTAAAAACTTAGCATTTGTCATTCGCTTTGGCGTTAGACAGTGCTAGCACGGACTTGTGCTCTCCGTATCACCACATATATAAAGGGAGACCCACCTAGGTTGTAATCCTTTATCCGTAGGAAGTCGAGTCTACCACCCTATAAACGTGATACACCGAACACAACATTTAGGGAGATTTCCTGCGCATACGTCAAGTCCTTGGTCAATTTATTAGCTAAGGTGTATAATGTAGTTCACGGTTACATGGTAATCCTTTTACCTAGATTCACCAGAGCAGTCATTTGATATTTTCTGACTCTATAAATTTGAAAGGATCATCGAGCAACTTGTTGTTTCAAGCTCGCAAAAAAATTGAAAGCGACTAGAGTCACCTTTTCACCCTTTTCTCGACTCTTAAATTATGAAAAGGTAATGTTTTTGTTTCTAAAATTTCACTGCCCACAGTAAACATGTCAATCCCAAGCAGTTGCTTCTTATACCAAATTGAGTAATTCGCTGTTAATTTCAAGATTGTTAAAGCCCTAATCAAAATTTTCCTCTCCTTTTTTGCTGTTGAGGGGAAGACATCGTGGCGGAACAATTGAGTCCATCTCATAGTTCCCCTTTGCTGTCTGATACTGAAGGGTCATCCCAAGTAGTTCATCTGGAACTTCCTTAGTCACTTGAGAATCAGGTTGTTGAACTTGGAATTGTTATGAGTATCCAAACTTTGTCTTCTCTTCCGCCTCCATCAAATTCCTAGTCACATCAGGAATCTGATCTAGATTCATCTGATAATACTATTCAGATTCCTGAAAGTCCGTAGATTCCTGAAAGTTCACAACGACTAGTTATCAATCCATCGAACCCATTGTTCGATCTTGTTGTGATATCTCCTCAGTGCCCTTATAGTCCATACAATCGACCTAGTATTTATTTGGAGTTATCTCCTCATTCATCACTAGTTCCTCATCACTAGTTGTTTCTGCCTGTGGAGTCAGAAGGCAAGATCCCAGTCTCCTCTCTGGGTCATTCAGAAGTCTCCACTACCCGTACTCCTCATGTAGATGATGAGAAGGGATATGAGTTCCCTTCGGAAGGCTTTCCTTATATAGGAAGAGTCCCATCTCAATCCTAGGAAATGGTTGCCCAAATTCAATCCTGATAATGGCCTATTAGCTAATGAACATATAAACAATTTCATATTTTCCATTAACTTGAATGAAGTAGTGGAAGAAGACACAGTTGTAAGATTATTCCCATACACTTTAGAGGGATAAGAAGGATCATGGTACTTTTCAATACCATCAAGTTCTATTAATAGTTTGGATGCTTTCCAAGATAATCTTTTAACTAAATTTGGAGATGATAGATCTACAACTACCCTAATCAATGATCTCTCCAATTTGAAAGTTGAACCAAAAGAACCCATTAAGGACTTCACCTCTCGCTTCAATAAATTATTGAATAAGATACCAATGACATCTAAGCCTAGCGATGAGGTCCAAAATGAGTGGTATATTTCTGCTCTACTGTCAAACACAACTATCTTCGTTGATAGAGATGCCAAACCAACTTTAGCTGAAAATATGAAAGAGGTAATAACTATGGAAAAACGATTCTAGCTGTGGAAAACAAAAACGCATTAGAAGAATGAAAATATAAGAAGGTAAACTTTAGGGATGACTATAAGAAGAAACCACCAAAATATCTTTTTGATCTTGAAGGGCTACAGAAAGTCCTCAAGATCATGTCTAACGAAATGGTTGATATTAAAAAACAGGTAGCAGAGACTTCCTCTAAGAAACCTTTTAAAACATTTAAAAGGAATTCCCTTGTTGATCCTAAACCTCCAAACGCTATATCAAACATTGAATTAGATGAAGAGGAGGACGAAGTTTCAATAAACGAAGAACAAACGGACGATGAAGAAGTGGCAGAATTACAAGGAATGTGGGATTTTATATTTCCCAATGAAGAAACTCAAAAAGCATTACCTGTCACTACCTGAGCTAAAAACCCTGTTGAATTGTCACAAACAAATTCAGAGCAGAAGGTTTCAATGCCACCTCCCAGGGACAAAGCAACATGTAGGAAATCTGCACCAAAATCCACTCAAACTATGCCTACTCAATTATATCCTTCACCTTCATCTAAAACTTTGATAGTTTCTGATAAAATGGAATATAATATTATTAATGATATGAAGAAAAATAGGGCAAACATCACCTTTCATGAACTTAGTAAATTGAAGCATCAACAAAAGTTTCTTCTTAAATAACTCAAAGCAGTACCTACTCCGCCACTTCCTACGGTCGTGATCTCACAGGCTGCCCAAGAAATGGGAAGGCCCCCTAGCACCTCTTTGAACAAGATTGATCCAACCGACATCGCTCTAATTGGGGGAAGATCCAAATCCCGTACTCTACCATTTATCCTTACTTTTGAATTCATTAATAAGAACTTACACAAATGTTTAGTTGATTTTGGAGCTTCATCTAACATCTTACCCATAACAGTTTGTGCAAAGTTGAATGTTCAGCCTCAGAAATCTGCTGTACAAATAGTACAATTAGATTGATCTCAGGTCAAAGTTGTTGGCAAACTTAACCAAGTAATCATCAGACTTTCATCAAACCCTAAAGTTTTCCACGTCATCGACATACTTGTAGCTGATATTCCTAAGTTCTATGGCTTAACCCTTAGTAGAGACTGGTCAACAATACTTCATGGTTATTTTGCAACTGACTGGTCTCACATGTGGCTTCCATATAATGTCAAGCCAAACCAAATAAGGGTTGATTGTGAGAAATATCAAAAGTAAATATTAACAAAACTAGAAGGAGAAAATGAACCAGTCACTTATAGAAACAATATCATCAAAAAGTATTATGTAGAATCATTTCTAGGGAATTTCAATGCCCACACTTCACCTTTCTTAGAAAATTCTATTGTATCCCAAGTCAAAAATTATTCCTAAACCGACACTTCTAAATGTGTAAATTTTGTAGATAAACTTGTAGTTAGAACTTTATTTTGGAAATTATTTTTTGATGGATATAAATCTAATAATGGAGTAGGAGTAGGTTGCATATTAGTCAGCCCAGAGGGGGAAAATATTATGTTAGCATGTAGACTTGAATTTGATTACACAAACAACACCGCTGAATATGCAGTACTAGTTCAAGGTTTGTATAAGGCAATTGGCCTTAACGTCAAATACCTCAAATTATTCAAAGATTCAGATATTGTCATAAAACATGTGAGAAATATATACACTATTTGTCAGCACATCTGAAACACTATCGGTCATTAGTCCAAGACTTGACTCTTCATTTTACAACATTTAATATTTCCCCTATTTCAACACTCTAGAATGCTAGTGCCGATCTTCTAGCCAACGTCACTTCCAAGCTTATCCCACCAGAGGATTATAGTCCAGATCGATTTTCCATTGAATTAATTTTTAGGCCTTCTATTCCTGATAATATCACCAACTGGAGAGTATTTGATAACGATCTCGATATCATAAGTTTCCTGACCTCAGAAGGCTCTTAGAATGACCAGATAGTTGATGAAGACCAACAAGATAACCAACTTAAACAAGAAACAATCATTAATTCTATACCAAAATCTATAGCTAAGTTGGAAGATTTATATGAACTCAAAGACAGATTTAAACGATCCACCAATTCAAAACTTCAGAGTTCAACTTTGAGGTTTGAATTGATCAATCTTGTGACTAACCTAAAACCTCAAAATATTAATCTAGGTCTCAGACTTACATCAGATGAAAAAAAAACTTTTATAGGTTTGTGGAAAATATATAAGAATGTCTTCGCATGGAACTTTGAAGATCTTAAGAGATATGACACCTCTATTATTCAACATACTATTCCTATGATATCTGAAAAAAGACCTATTCAATAGAAATTGAGGAAGATCCATCCTAATTTAGAAAGTCAAATTAAATCTGAGTTGAATAAATTGTTGAAAGCCAAAATTATTTTTCTTGTCAGATATTCCCGGTGGGTCTTCAATCTTGTCTTAGTCAAAAAAAGAATTGCGATATTCAGATATGTATAGATTCCTGCAACCTCAATAAAGCTTGCCAAAAGGACAATTTCCCATTACCCCCTATAGGAATAGATTTTGCAATCAGTATCTGGCTTAGAACTAATGTCTTTCCTGGATGGATTCTCAGGTTAAAATAAAATCTTAGTACATCAAGATGACCAGCTAAAAACTACATTCAGGACAAAATGGAGCACTTATGCTTATCAGAAGATGCCATTTGGATTGATCAATGTTAGTGCCACTTTGCAGAGAGACATGGACATAGCCTTCAAAGGTTTAGTAAACAAATTAGTAGTAATCTACTTAGATGATATAACTCTATACTCCAGAAAACACAGTAATCATTTAAGAGATTTAAAGAAAATATTTGAATGTTGCCAAAGGTATGGAATTTCTCTTAACCCTGAGAAGTCTTTTTTCACATTAAGTGAAGGAAAGCAACTTGGATTCATTGTGTCGTCCAAAGCAGGAATTCATATTTACCTTGACAGAATTAGAGAAATTTTAGAAATACCTTTACCGCATAACAAAAAATCAATGCAATCTTTCCTAGGTCAAATAAATTTTGTTAAAGGATTTGCCCCTGAATTCTCAAGAATTGTGTTACCTCTTCAATTCATGATAAAGAAAAATTCTCTGTTTAAATGGAGACATTCGGAACATGAAGCTTTTAGCTTGATAAAACAAGGAATCATAAATAGCCCATCTTTAACAACGCTGAATTTTTCGAATCAATTCATTTTATATACTTTCACTTCCGAGAAATCCTATGAAACCATATTGACACAAGTAAATCAAGAAAAAATCAAAGCCCCAATATCTTTCTTTAGCTCCAATTTGTAGGGAGATAAATTAAATTACTCAGATGTTGAAAAAAAAGCTTTTGTTGTTTTCAAATCAATAAAGCACTTCAGATGTTTTCTCCTCAAAACCTACACCAGAGTAATAGTACAATTCTTAGCAATGATAAATCTTTTAATAAAAAGGGTTGTAGGTGAAAAGAGAGTGAATTGGGTGAGAACACTGCAAGAATGTGACATAGAAGTCAAACTAGCGAAAATTGTAAAAGGTCAAGGTTTTTGTAGGATGTTGGAAGGAGCATCGAATCTATCAGAATTGCAACATTTAGGTGATGATGCACATATCTATGAAATGGGCCTTAACGACATTGAATTAGGATATGCTGAAATCATATTTTACTTGAGAAATGGATATGCCCCAACCCAATTAAATTACACAAAGAAAAGAGCCTTGAGATTAAAAGCTAGACAATATCAAATTGTCAATGATGTGTTGTTCAGAATAAATTATGATTTTGTTTTACTTAGATGTCTTGAAAAATATGAGGTAGTGAATGTGTTGTAGGAACCTCATGATGGACCATCTGGTGGTCACTTTGGAGGGGATACTACAACACATAAAATCACGCATGATGGCTATTATTGGCCAATGCTATTCAAAGATGCACACTATTATGTAAGGAAATGGAATATTTGTCAAACAACTACTGGAAGAGAGAGGAAACCTGCGTTACCATTACAACCAGTCAACATTGACCAACCATTTGAACAATGGGGATTTGACGTAATAGGTGAGATTGTTCCTCATTATTCTAAGAAATATAGATATATCCTTACAACCACTCATTATTTCACCAAATGGGTAGAATAAATTCCAATCAAGGTAGCTAATTTAGAAAACATTATTGAATTTATAGATCAATTTATCATTACCAGGTTTGGCCTACTATCTGCTTTGATGTTTGATAATGCATCTTATTTTTCAGGCAATGCTATGACAATGTTTTGCCTTAAAAGAGGTTTTAAGCTTAAGTATTCTGCTAATTATTATCCGTAAGGAAATGGGTTAATGGAATCCACAAACAAAAATCTCATCAGGATTATTAAACAAGTTGTTGACCAAAGCCGAAAGAACTGGAAAAAGTCTTTAGTGTTTTCTTTATGGGCAGATCGAATAACTCATAAAGCCTCCATTGGCACTTCTTCTTTCAATTTGGTCTATGGGAAATAAGTCGTCTTGCGAACAAACATAGCTATTCCCTCCTTAGCCTTAGTTCAATTCATTGAAGAGACTCCTTCCTCATCTATGCAGGCTAGATAATTACAAATCCTTAAGCTGGCATAGGAAAGAGAAAAGGACAGGACCACACATGCACATCATCAACAGTTAGTCAAAGTCTCCTTTGATTCAAATTTTGTAACTTCCAATTATTTTCAACTTGGAGACCTTGTATTGAAATGGGATAAAGCCCACGAAGAGAAAGGTAAGCATACCAAGTTCCAACAAATGTGGCTTGGCCCATTTCAGATTGTGGAACAAATAGGCCCATCAACTTTTCTGTTACAAGATTTATTAGGTAAGAGAGAATCTCTACCTGTTAATGGGAAGGTTTTGAAGAAATACTTTCCATAGAAGATGATCTATTTTGTTCACTGTATATTATTTCCTTTAGTTAAATTTTCTTTTAGAAAGAATAATAAGAGTTGAATAGAATTTACTTTTGGTTTTACAAATGATAGTCTCTTTTTAATTTTGACTTTTCACTTGTGTAAGTAAAGATTGTTATGGAAGTAATCTTCACATATGAAACATATAGTTAAGTTCTATCACTCTTAAACAGTCTCTTTTCTGCCTAAATTATCTAATTTTTGATGAAACTTAGCTTTAAGAAAGAAAAATTTCCTTTACATCAGTTAAGAAAAGTATCAATAACAAAGAAAATTCCCTCTATAGAAAAGCATCTTTAAAACTCTACAATTGTCATCTAGAAGCTCTTAAGGAGCCAATGATTCTCCCCACTTAATCATCTTTCATTTTTAGAGTGTAATTCTAAAATATAATTAAACTTAAAGGATAAGAGGTCTCATCAAGAGCTACTTACCATGATCATAAGATTATAACTAATTGACATTACCAATATTTCATATCAAAACAGGGTAATGGCTTAAGATTATATTAATCAAAAGACAAGGGGTCTCATCAAGAGCCAACTTGTTTAGTTAAGTTACAAATCAAGTGAATGGCATTATTAATTTTGGTCATCAAACCAAGGCATTGTCCTTTAAGAGATAAAAGATGAAGAGTTGAAGGAAGAATGAGTTACTTCAAAAAATAAAGAAAGCAATAAGTATAATTACGAGCTTACCTTTAAAAATTGCATTCTGATTTAAGTGGGATATTGAATCATTGCTGGTTAAAAGGTAACCCTATCAAGGCTATGATGCCTGCTGGTAGCAGAGGCTCTACCTACGGCGTATGAGTATACCAAAAACTGATCTGAGGAGAGACTCCTTGCTTTTATCTTTAACAAACCAAGTAAGGACTGATGCAGACAAAGTAACTTTCTTACGAGAAAAGAATAATCAAAAGAACGATAGTTAAGTAGATGTTGTTTTATGGATAATGAGAAGTATTAATTACCTTATATTCCATGTAACTTATTTTATTTTCAAAACTATCTTTATTTTGGAAGTCTTGGAAATTTCAAAAAACATTCAGAGATAACTAGTTCTTCCAAGTGAATCGCTAATTGTTGTGTTATTCAACAACCCCCCATTTATTAATGATAGTAGTTAACATTACGTTAATAAATGGAGTCCCTTTAAAAATCAATCCAAAAAACAAACTTAGCATTTAGGCATTTCTTTTATTTTTGGAATAAAGCAAGAAATCAATCAAACCCCCTCTTTTCAAAAGAACTACTAAATGCTTACCTTCCCACACACAACATGATTGAGCATCATCAAAAGACCTTTATAACCCTCCAAATAAAGTAAAAAAATGAATGAAAGATGATTATATGCTCGAAACTATCATATTTCTGACATAAACTAAGTCCTTCGACTTTTTCTTCAAAAGCTAAGTCTCGCATCACATATCACCATTTATAAAGGACCCGCCTTAAAAAGGTTATCTCGAAACATGCAAGATGCGAAATAGCGATGGCATTATATCTTTACCGCATCACATTTTGAGCATTCAAAGGAACACCGCAAACTTACCATCAACAGATATTGTGAAACATGATCAAGACCTGGACCCACTCCTTAAATGTATTACAAACAAATGTTTTATGTCTACCACTCATTGAAAAGGGTGTTTTACATAGAAAAACCTGGTAGGTAGCTATGTTTTGAAATGATAAACGTGTGGCTCGCATCTCGCATATTATAGAAAAATAAGAGAAGGTAAGAAAAGTGAAAAGGAATAATGTGATATTGTGATCAGCAATCTTGCTTCGCAAATCAAAAAATCACCATTATCACTATTCAAAGGCTCGCCACCCAAGAAGCTTTCTTCGCAATTTACGATGTAGACATTTATGAGCATTAAAGCTAAGGGATAACGAAGCATTAGTGGGCATTTAGTAAGAGATAACTGCATTTATGTGTGAAAAGCCATTTAGCGTGATATGATATCTTCTTACATGTGTTCGAATAAAACTCCTTTTATTACCTTTACAAGTTATCTACGTTATTTCATTTTACATTGATTATCATCTTTGTGTATCCAATAGTTGTTGTTCTTCACTTTCAAGGAAAATCCATAGAGCAAATTGTTGAAAGAAATGGTGAAGAAAGGCAAGGTAGTCATCTCTAAGAAGTCAAAAATTACTCCTCTGTTTACGGATACTACATGCAACAAAGAGGGAGGAACCTATACATGGGAGACCATGTATAATATAATGGAGGAAGAGCAACCAAGGATTCTAGAAATGGAGATTACAGTTGATGGACGTGATTCCTTAGATGCTTCCATTCTTGAGACAACATGCTCATTTTTGCATTGCATAGCCATGCGCCCGAAGATAATCCCTTATACTGACATGGTTAAATGGGTTATTGATGAAGCTGACATCTTAGACATAGAATTCAAGACAAGAAGACAAGAGGTTATGGGATCTCTTACCCCAGACAACCTACGGCTTATGTACCACCTACCAGAGCCACAAGTCACCTACAACAGGCAGTTCATCAAGAAGTTTGCCAAAGAGAACGACGACCCAACAGACTGCACCCAGACCTGGTCAAATAATGAGGAGGAAATTAAGAAAGACAAAAACAATATGTACACTACTTCGTCTATTCCCCCCCTCATAATTTTGTAGCGGCCATGCTATGTAGACTATTTGGAAAACCCGATATTACTAAATTCTCTCCAGAATGGTTGCCATTAATAGATGCAGCTATTAACGCAACTGTAATGAATTGGGCACAAATTTTGTTTGAAAATTTAGCAAGAAAAATAATCGAGTATAGAAGGAAAAGAAGTGTTTCTTTGAGGATTTACCCTCCATCTTTTATGAATGCCTATGTAATGGATGCAATTTGTTTTGGTTCAAAATTCCCTATCATGGGATGGAAGTGGACTATTCAAAATCCACTTTCCATTCACATATACCATAAGGACATGTGGGAATCCAACTTTCAACCACATTTTTTCAAGATTTGTCATGGAGCTACGCCCCCTATCCACAAGCGGCTTTATAACTGAGATGCCCCCAAGTTTTCCCAAGGAGATGAAGTAGATATCCTCCCAGTGGGTAGATGGTTTGGGGAGGAGACATTTACATTATTTGGTAGCATCACCTCCCCCCATGTCCTCCCATACTATGTTCCAGACAAATTTATGGCGAGAGAGATAGCCTATCAAATAGTTAGTGAGGGAGGGATGAGCAAGACGTTAAAGGAATAAAAAAAGGCCATTTGGCCTACATTCCCTTTATAGTGTGGAGCATTTGCATTACACGATCTAGGGCATGCATTTAAAGTAGAGAATATGTTATCTATGTAATTACCTAAATTCCCTAGAAAGAAATATGATCCGTTCAGCACTGTCAAAGATTTTACCACTATGGTAAAAATACGAGTGTTCAGTAATGAGGAAGATGCCTTTGATGACATATTTTTGTAGAAAACCACCTTCAAAGAGGTGAAGCATATGGCACAATTACTTTTTGACCATGAATATCTTCAAATCTTTTACACCTACAGAGAAAGGAGGCTATCAAAGGTCCCATTGGACCAATTATTGATTAAACGAATAAGGGAGCCTACTCCCAGTGTAATTATAGAAGGTGACTCCAAAGAAAATTCTAAAACTGATTCTGGAGTAGAATCACAAGAGAAATCTACCAAGGAATCAGAGAAGGCATCAAAAAATGGAAAAAGCAGAAGCAGGGAGTCGGTAAATGATACAACCCAATCTACACAGAAGGTAGCTGAAGAAACTTCAGCCAACAAATAGGCTGAAATCCATGCCTCCTCCACACAGCCAATAAAACCATTGGTAATTGATTTAGAGGAAGAATGGGACAATTTTAATACAGGGCTCAACACAGAGGAACAAATGCTAGAGTTACAGACTCCACAACAAAAAACAATTCAGGAAATTACAGTAGAGGAGATTGTAAATGCTCAAGAACTAGAACACATCCTTGTTACCCCCACCTTTGAATTTTTTTGTAGAATAGAGGAGATTCTCCCTCTAGATGTGTTTTGTAGCCCACAACATAAGGCCATTTTTAAAAGACAAAGGAAGAAAAGGAAGTTGGACTCTACAACTGCTATTACCCCTGATAGCGAATCGATGGATGTTCTTTGGAAATACTCACTTGTCGACCCGTCTGCCAATATTACTAGACTCTCATAGTTTGCAGGTGCCTATGCTATAGGGACCATGGAAAAAGCAACAGAGGTGTAAATGTTTCTTAAAGAAAAAGAGGATTAAATTTTGTTGCTTGAACAACAATTACAGCATGAAAAATCTGACCAGTAGGCGAAGATACAGTTAGTTAAGCTACAATGGGAATTCAAGCAGATGCAAATAGAGCATCAAACCAGCTTAGTAGATAAGGAAGCCAAAATACAGGGAATAACTGATCTACGCAAATATGATCCAAAAATTGATCAGTTTATTACCAAAGTGCTTGACCTTAACTCCCAGTTGATACACCAAAAATAATGATTATGCCAGAAGATTTCACAATGGAACTCTTATTGTGAAACAAGCAACAAATTTACAAGTCAAGTCATGGAAATGAGACTTGAATATGATGAAATCTTTAAAAATGTCTCCGACTTCATCACATGGTAGAATACAGAATATGGGAGAAAAGCTGACTTGCCTAAACTAGAAGAGTCACTTAAAGAAATCATATTTGCAAATTGGTATTCTCAGCTTAAAGAGGTAGAAAAGGCAACACTAGATGCAGTTGTAGCAGAAAACAGTGTCATAGAAAATGTCAATGAAAATTTACATAGCGCCAACCTTGTAGCAGAATCCATTCCAGGTTTTCTACCTAATGCGAAACAACTTGAACTACAGTGGAAACAGGCAATAGAAGAAAAATCAGAAGTAATAAGGAAAATGACCAGGTTAAATTGGGAAGCATATTTCGACATTTGGTAAAACCTCACAGACAATGGATGACCCTGCGATGCCTAACCACTTCTACGGAGAAACTGGAGCCAACACTGACCGATGCCATATTCACTGGATAGTTGAAAGTTGAAGTCATCCAACCAACATAGCTCAAGCCCATGATGAACATTTGTGATCTAAAGGATCAAATGCAGGATAACTAGTCACCATGTTCATTTCTATTTTGATTTTATTTTGCATAATTGGAGGAAAGTCATTTAAACCTCCTCAACTATTTTTGTAATAATCTATCTTTAGTCTTATAGTTCAAGTATTTAAACCCCTCTCATGCATTTAGAGAGGGATCCAAAAAGTTTATTTGAAACAATATTCAAAACATGCACTTCTGTCCCTTTGAGTAAGTTATGGTGAAACTAATGGAAAATAATTTATTTTTATCTGATTTAGCATATTCTACTGAAATTACACTTTTGTACTCTTAGATGGTGTTGAATGGACTGAAAGTAGATAAATATTGCTGAATCACATGAGTAAGACGTATTATAAATGGTATTTTTATCTCGTTATTCTTTTTACTTATGTATCAAGCAATGATTTCTTTTCAAGTTGTTTATGTATAAAAGTTTGAATCTTGATTGCCATTATTGCACTTCTGTATGATGATGATCTATATTTTATGCTGAATACATGAATAATTCCTTATGTGATATATCTTTCACAATCGTTTTGGCTAACTTTTTATATGAAATTATTATTGTTAAAATGAATTCATTTCTCATCGCAATTGAATGATGTTTATTATCAATTTCTTTCAGACATTATTGTAGATTGCATACATCAATTTACTCCTGGACATAGTTATAATTAGATAGCATTTAAATTAGGATAAAATGCACGTGATTATTAGTTTAGATTAGATTACTTCTAGCTTAAACATTACTCCAAAACATGACATATCACCCGATTAGCACAATCATTAAATAGATTGGGAAACTAGTTCCATTATCCCCAGTCGGGGCCACTACTCCAAATGGAAAAGGAGCTACCAACCAATGTCCGGAGTGGGTGGTTTTCCCCCATGTTGAAGCAATGATTTTAGAGGCTTCAACATTTTGGCGCTAGAAGGAGGGCCTGACTATGAATGACAAGTAAATCCAAATCAACATGCCATTCTAAGAGTAAAACTCCCTCACCATCACCTCCAACTTCTCTAAAGTCTTCCAAATCCCCTGATCCTAAGCGAGAAGTTGCACAGAAAATTATACAACCCATTGTTGAAATCTCGAACAGGCCAGACCATTCTTCTTCAATTGAAGCCCCTGAAGTTCAATATTTGATTCATAAATTACAAGGGATTTCACTATCTCAAGAAGAATCTGAGTCATCCCAAGATAGTGTTACCTCTTAGTTTACCCCATCTCAATGGTTAACTAGAGCATAGAGTGAAAAGCTTGGAATCCCTTTGTTCAAATTTCCTCTTCCAAGCCATAAGAAAGCTAAGAAAACACCATATGAATCTTACAGCGAGGTTCTTTCATAATCTTCATTCATTCCATATATACCATCACAAGATCAATCATCCACCTCGCCACTCCAGATCGTGATTCACACAGGTATAGGAACTACATCTTCCTCTACCCAACCACCTTCAACCACTGCTACGCCCTCCCCCACTCACATACCAGCAATGGCACAGAATCCTCCAAGGCCATGGACAAACCCAAGAGCTGTTAGGATGGCTGGGCCTTTACATCAATTACTAGTGCATCTAGAGAAATGGTTGCCCAAATTCAATTCTGATAATGGCCTATTAGCTGAGGAACATATAAACAATTTCATGTTGTCCATTAATTGAATGAAGCAGTGGAAGAAGACATACTTTTAAGATTATTCCTATATACTTTGCAAGGAGTAGTAGGATCATGGTACTTTTCGTTACCATCAGGTTCTATTAATAGTTGGGAAGCTTTCCAAGAGAATTTTTTAACTAAATTAGGAGATGATAGATCTACAACTACCCTAATCAATGATCTCTCCAATTTGAAAATCGAACCAAAAGAACCCATTAAGGATTTCAACTCTCACTTCAATAAATTATTGAATAAGATACTAATGATGTCTAAGCCTAGCGATGAGGTCCAAAATGAGTGGTATATTTATGCTCTTCCGTCAAACACAACTATCTTCATTGATAGAGTTTCCAAACCAACTTTAGCCAAAAATATGAAAAAGGCAATAACTTTGGAAAAATAATTTCTAGCCGCGGAAAAGAAAAATGCATTAGAAGAAGAAAAACCTAAGAAAGTAATCTTTAGGGATGACTCTAAGAAGAAACCACCAAAAGATCCTTTTGATCTTGAAGGGTTACAGAAAGTCCTCAAGACCATGTCTAACGAAATGGTTGGTATTAAAAAACAGGTAGCAGATACTTCCTCTAAGAAACCTTTTAGACCATTTAAAAGGAATTCCCTTGCTGATCCTAAACCTCCAAATGCTTTGAATCATATGGAGAGGAGGATGAAGTTTCAACAAACAAAGAAAAAACAGACGATGAAGAAGTGGTAGAACTACAAGGAATGTGGGATCTTATACTTCCCAATGAAGAAACTCAAGAAGCATTACCTGTCGCTACCCGAGGTAGAAACCCTGTTGAACTGTCACAAACAAATTCAAAGCAGAAGGCTTCAATGCCCCCTCCCAGGGAAAAATAAACAGGTAAGAAATTTGCACCAAAATCCACTCAAACTACACCTACTCAATTGTATCCTTCACCTTCATCTAAAACTTTGATATTTTTTGATGAAATGGAATATAATATTATTGATGATATGAAGAAAACTAGGGCAAACATCACCTTTCATGAGTTTGGTAAATTAAAGCATCAGTAGAAGTTTCTTCTTAAATAACTCAAAGAAATACCTACTGCGTTTCTTCCTGCTGCCGTGATCTCATAGGTTGCCCAAGAAATGGGAAGGCCCTTTAGCACCTTTTTGAATAAGATTGATCTAACCGAAATCGCTCTAATTGGGGGAAGATACAAATCCCATACTTCGCCGTTTCTCCTTAATTTTGAAGTCCTTAATAAGAACTTACACAATTGTTTAGTTGATTCTAAAGCTTCATCTAACATCTTACCCAGAACAATTTGTGCAAAGTTGAATGTTCAGCCTCAGAAAGCTGTTGTACAAATAGTATAGTTAGATTGATCTCAAGTCGAAGTTGTTGGAAAACTTAACCAAGTAACCATCATAATTTCATCAAACCCTAAAGTTTTCCAAGTCATCAACATACTTGTAGTTCATATTCCTGAGTTCTATGGCTTAATCCTTTGTAGAGACTGGTCAGAAAAACTTCATGGTTATTTTGCAACTGCCTGGTCTCAAATGTGGCTTCCCTATAATGGCAAGCCAAACCAAATAAGGGTTGATCTTGAGAAACATCAAAAGTACATAGTAACAAAACTAGAAGGAGAAAATGAACCAGTCGTGTATAGCAACAATATCATTAGAAACTATTCTATAGAATCATTTCTAGGGAATTTCAATGCTCACACTTCACCTTTCTTATAAAACTCTATTGTATCTCAAGTCAAAAATTATTCCCAAATAGACACTTCTAAATGCGTAAATTTTGTAGATAAACCTGTAGTTAGAACTTTATTTTGGAAAATAGTTTTTGATGGATCTAAATCTAATAATGGAGCAGGATTAAGTTTCATCTTAGTCAGCCCAGAGTGCGAAAAGACTATGTTAGCATGAAAACTTAAATTTGATTGCACAAATAACACTGCTGAATATGAAGCACTAATTCAAGGTTTTTATAAGGAAATTGGCCTTAACGTCAAATACCTCCAAGTCTTTGGAGATTCATTTTTGTCATAAAACAAGTGAGAAATACTATACAATGTTTGTGAGCACATTTTATTTTTGGGAAAACTAGTGTCTATTTAGAGCTGCTAGTCCCACTAAGACGGGTAGCTATCTTCGAAATAAGCAATTCAAAGTAACTTGTGTTTTCCTTTATGAGAGATAGATGAGAGAGAAGCAGAGAGCACCAATCTCAGTCTTTAGCCTGGCTCCTTGCTTGTTTCCTCTCTCCCTTGATAGAGCTTTCGCCACTCCTTTCTCACTTGTCCTATTTCAAAGAACACCTGTAGAGTGAAAGAAGAAAAATAACATCAAAGAATAGAGATCTATAACCATAAACAATGTAGAATCAGATGTACATTAACCATTCAAATGCATACACAAATACAAGATTCAGAAATATACAAGTATATGGAGGAAAACTCAAATAACTTTATTGATAGAAGTAGAAGAGAGGATTACAACCTAGCTGTTTGATCTAGCACCATCCTCCCAGCATGAAATCCCTCTTCACCTCATGAAAATCTAGATCACCCAACAATACGATGCTTCACAGAGAAACCAACAACACTTCCTTACAAAATACAAAATTCCAACCTATGGATCTCTAGAATGAGGGATCCATATATATATATTTGCAGGAGGGTGAGTCAGCTTCTTGGATTTTGATTAGTGTCATTTCACTGATAGTTCTTGGTTCCACTTGGAGATTTCATGATCTCTTACTCATCCTTGGGTGAATTCAGAGAGGCAAGTGTCATATGAGTAGTTTCTAGAAGATTCTCTGGGTTTCCACCTAGCAAACTGCCTCTGCCATTTGTTTGTTCTCGCTCATCGCACCCTACAAAAGGGATTTTTAGTATGCATCACACCCTTTGTGTAGCAGGTGAGATGCATCACACCCTTAGCATGGAGCAATCTGTATGGTCCAGTTTTGACCAGTTTTGAGTAGTTTTTCAGGGAGAACTTCTGGGAAATGATGTAATCAGTTGACGTTGATCCTTTAGAGTATGAAACAACACTTTTATGGGTTTAGAAGCCCTTGGTTTATAGAAATATGTGATTGGGGTTGCAATGCCAAAATATTTCTATAACAGTTGCCCCCTAAAGCATGAGGTCATAAATCTTTTGATGTCGGGTGAAATGCTTTATCATGAGGATCCGCGGTTTTTTGAACTGGAAGGTGACCTGTAATAAGATACAATACAATACATTATCTTCATAATATTTTCATGATCTAGCTGAGGTAGGCATTACCATGCTCAGGTTTATAAATTCATTTTCATGTACATAGGACAGACAATCGTCTGTGTGGCAGACTGATGATTCTGGTAGAGCCATCATCCCTTAGCTTGGATGATTATTTGTGCAACTATGGATTACATTTGATGTCTTTATTTTCTTGAATATATCATAGCCCAGATGGATGAAACTAGATCTGGGGTCTTCAAAATCGTTCAATCTTCGCCTGAAGTACAAGTCGTCCATGTGAAAAGATGTTCTGATGTCGAACATGGAAAGATATCACCTGATTACCAGCCAATGATGTAAGCTGTTAATAGGTGCGAAAGGAATCACCGATAATGATAATGACCCTCAAGGTACTACAGTACAATTCACGTTGTGTGAATACATGAATCGATGTCGACCACCATGCAAAATCTTTCAGTTGAAGGCCATTAATGTAAACCTGTCGCCGAAAGCGAGAAACTTGCCATTCAGGCATGCAAGCTTCAAAGTATTGAAAAGGTTGTTCCTAAGTCAACTTCTTGGATAATGAGCTGATGTCGACAAGAAGTGACCCATCATAGGAGGGCCTTAACGAGTCCCACATCTACGACATGAAACAGAGCAAATGATTTTGTGGAGGTGAAAACGATATTATGATATAAGGTTTAGGGTGGTGGTCATGAAAAATGGAGCGTGAAGGTATTGTGGCAGATGAGGTGTTAGCTGGGTTGGTGAATTCTCTGAGCGACTTCTCTTGAAAATATCGGTGACACTAAAATGGATTGGTAGCGTTAACCCTAGAAATGGATGGTATGGAGGACCAATGGTGATATGACCGATGAATGGAATAACCCAACCCGACTCAATCATGGGGATGGAGTGAAAGTGTCATGTTCAAGAGAGACCTGCTACCAATGAAGTTCTTCCAGTTTTCTTCCCTTTTTCCCTAGTCATTGCTGACCAGTACCTCTTTATTTTTGTCAAGCTTGAGGAGGATAACATATGCTTGTTCTATAATTTTCCCTTTGGGCAAACTTGTCGCTATGTTTTAGCGAGCCTAGCGACAGTGAAACTCACTCTTGTTTGTATGGACAAGTTTGTCGCTATTGTTTTAACGAGTTTAACGACAAAGATAACTCGGTCCTTTTTAGTTTTAGAGAGTTTGAAAAGAGATGGAAAGGAAACTCCAGTAGTCCTTTTTAGTAGTATAATCCCTTAAGTCCGAAAAAGTATAAAATAATATGAAAGGGATGACTTTTCTGATCACTTTAGCGGGCCGAAAAAGACAAGTGCTCGATCTTTTTGTGGGATGATCCCTCAGGTCAAAAAATATTAAAATACCAGAGGGATGGCACTTCCAATCACTTTAACGAGCTGGAGAGGCCAATTGCTCGACAATCTTTTCATATTTAGCGAGTCCAAAAAGAGTTTAATGTAGACTCGTTATTTCCAAACACTTTAACGAGCTGGAATGCTCGACAATATTTTCATATTTAATGAGTCTAAAAAGGGTTTAAAGGAGACTCATTTTTTTGAGGAACGAGTGGCGTTTAGGGTAGAAAACGAGTTCTGGGTAATCTTGGAACTAGTTTTGGGTAGTCTTGGAACTTCTCAAAACACGGTGGTGTGAAGAGGTTGGCTAACGGGACCACTCATTGCAGCTGTTCCTCAAAATGGTAAACAATCAAGCGGGAGCGTATGATTGGCCAAACGGATGGAGGTGATGGAAAGAACACAACCAAGGTTCAAAAGCTGATAGCAATGCGATCACAAAGGTTATTTACCAAAAGGCGGATTCATTTTTTAATGAGCTTGAATCTTTGGAAACTATGCTCAGTGCTAGGTTTATTTTTTAACGAGCTTGAACTTTGTGGAAACATTGTTCATTCTAGTCGTATTTAAGGATGTCTCTCATTACCAGGTTCATTTTTTAGGAAGCTTTCCCCATGCAAAAATTTTCTCCGGAGCCTTTTGTATGCAAGTTGGGAATGACCAACTATTGTCCTAAGGGTTAATGAACTACTGAGGTTAGGTAGGATAGTTTCGTACAAAACATCTCCTTTGCTTTGCCAGTGCTGTCAGCCCTTGGAAAGATGAATGGTGGATTAGACCAATCACCTAACTTAAGTAGTTGAAGTTAGTAAAAACTATGCAGTTAGAGTTACGCTGGTCGCTTTTCACTTGCATAAAAAAGGTTTGCATGCTCTTAGGTATAAAGAAAAGTAGAGTTTCCAGGTTACCATATGGAAGTTCTTGCATTAAAGCAAGGTTGTTTCATCCACGTTATAGAAAAAACACTTCCTTGGCTCTGTCTATCAAAATAGACAAAGGTGAAAGGCGTGGATCCACTTGCAATCACATAACCTTCGACAAGGGAATCCTATTCCAGACTGATCCCATATCCTAAATGGATGGGTGCGTCAGACTGGTCATATATCCTATGAGGAAACAAATCTTATATCTGGGGTTTTCCTACCGAAGCAGACCAGGGCGCATGCCCCCTAGGTTTAGTTACATTCACCGAATCACTCGCGGTCCTCAGGTGGAGGGACTAGAGGTTGATGAGACATTCGTTGTGCAAAGAGACCATTTAAGGATGGCATTTGACTAGTAGCCGTGTTTGAACCGGGGAATGAAAGTTGGTCAATGAGTTAGACCATTCTGCGCTCATACGGGTAACACATCACCTGTAAGAGTGAGGAAAAAATAGCTCCCATGTTGTAAATGTAGTCACGCCCAAGGAGTATATTGTAATCTAGTGGCCCTTGGACTATCATCACATTCAGATGAACGGTTTTCCTTCTCAAAGTTAGAGGCAAATTTCGAAGGATCCCTAATGGTCGACTGGTTCCTTTATTGAAGCTTGACAAATTTCAAATCTCAGGAAGAAGCGATGGCGAACCAAGCGCTTTCCAAGCAGTTAAGGAAAGGATACTCATGGAAGCCCCTTCATCTGTGATAGTGCCCGCCATGATCATTCAGTAAGTTTGTACTATGATTCGGAATGGTACATTAGATGGAAGGCGGGGTCTCACTAGTATATTCCAATCAAAGGAAATGACTAGATTGCTTGGAGGAGGGACCAAATAAACGGTCAAATGAATCGCTTGAACTGAGGAAATTCCCTCCTGTGGTAGAGGAATAGGTAGATTGACCCCATGTTCATCGGATTCTGTTTTAACAAAAGGAATTTGATCGGTGTCGTTCTCATTCTCTATGGAGACTGTATCATCTGAAGGTGTACCTTCTAAAGACAAGACTGGGTTGACTGCCGTCTCGACCTATTGACTTTGGTCCGGTGTGGACTCAGAGAGTTTATCTTCAATGATAGGCATTTCGATTGACAATAGAGGTATGTCAGTCGGATTACCAACTAGCGATGGACTCGGCAAGAGTTTCTTGTATCCAGATGGAAGTCCCTACGGTGAAGTAGGACGGTTATCCAAGACTCTTTTAGCTTCATCCAGTAAAGGGCAATGGTGGAGGGCAGGATTGTCTTCACACAACCTACAAGGAAAATTACATCTTCCTTTTTTCCCATTGACTTCATTTTAACTAGTTGATGGTGTACTCTCAACATGATTAACAAAGGTTGAAGACACTAGATTGTGAAAGCGGGGAGATCAGTCTCTCAAGATCCGCTGGATGCAAAGACAATCTCGATGATAGTGGTCTCCCTTACAAATGACACATGGAGATTTGGGTTTAGATGGTGTAGTGTGTGGATTTTCACCAGACGATGCATGGTTACCCCCTTTCACCATTGGCTTCTTCTTCTTCTTCTCCTTCCCTTTCTTCTTCTTCTCAGTTACTTGGTTTTTAGTGTTACTAGTTTCACCAAGTGAAGAGGAAGAAGGAGAGGGAGAAACAAATGAAGTGAAAGGTGGGGGAGAAACTTTAGTATCATCTGGTTGCTGATTTGATTACTGAGGAATTACGGTGTTATGAATGATAGAGGTCGAGAATAGCCATACTAGCAGGCCAAATGTGAGTCCTGGAAGTGACAATGTAGCCATGTATGGAGCACCAATATCTTCCCAAGAAGAGAAAGGACTAGGATCCCCCCCAAGGGGAAATCATTGATTGGTGGACTCCATTTTCTCAACCTAAGACCAACGAGGGAACAATGGTGTTATTCCGAATAAAATAAATTTTATGATGCTTTGACACAACTTTCTTTTTCAATTTTTAAGAGTCGAGAAAAAGCTAAAGATGACTCTAGTCGCCTTCGATTTTTAATGATCCTGAAGTGAAGGGTGCTCAGATGGAGCTTTTCTTTTAAGGAGTCTGAAAAGGAATGGAAGTGACAACTCTGGAAATCTAGACAGAGGGATTACCAAACCAATCGCAAAACTGCAATATACACCTTAGTGGTAAATTATGGAGAAATTACTGAGGACTTTACGTACGACAGTAAATCCTCCCAAATGATGTGTTCAGTGCATTACGATTGATAGGGTGACAAACATGGCTTCCTAAGGATAAAGGATATCAACTTATTTTGGTCTCCCAATATATACTCGACAGTACGTGGGAGCACAAGTCCATACTGGAACTTGTTGTATCAAAGAGGAGGAATCACCCAACCTACAATGAAAACGATAGTTACCAGGCTTTACGACACCAGAATACGTCTCTAGCCTAGACTTCTAGATGTTGTGAATTAGGTTTCAAAGCATTTTCATGTTCATTGAGGTTTATTTTACAATTGATCTTTCTTAATAAGTTTGCCTTTCAAGGTTCACCACATGATGTAGATGTACAATTCCTAAATATGGAATCTAAGATGATAAACAATCATTTATTTTCTTTTAGCAATGAAAATCCTAGCTACTAAGGAAAGAAGAGTAAGATTCTTTCAACATAGAGCAGAGAGCACACACTAAATGCACTTTTCCTAAATCAATTTCTGCATGCAGTCCGAATGCAAATGCACATGCATGTATTTGTTTTTCAATTTCCTTAGTGTGAGAATGACAAAAAGAAAACTAAGTACATATCTGAACTACTTTTCTTCAAAGCGACACTTTAGCAATTTCTTTTAAAAAACGAAAGGAAGACTAAGATGACACTTTCACTTTTGAATTGAAAACTATTTTCGACACTTCAAAGAATTGACAATTCAAATCAAATACAATGGAAAAAGTGTAATCGACTATCTAAAAGAGGAAGACTTTACGACCCTCTTTTCTTGACTGAAAATGACAGTTGCGACACTTTCGAATCAAAAGACGACAATTCGATTAAGCTAATTTTTGCAAAGGAGGACTGTAAATGATGAAAAATACATAAAAAACATTCACAATTCCTTATCAATGGAGGCTAAATAATGTAAAGGAAGAAGGTTTAAATAGTGATATATTGATCATAGACAACAAAACTACTGAATAGAGCTGAAAACAATGAATAAAAAATCAAAATCTGGAGAGAGAAACAATCGCACTCAATCATCACACTTATCCTTAAGGGAAATAGGGATACATCTCACCTGCAGCACACGGGAGGTGCAATGCATCTAGACTGCCAATGAGAGATAGGTCTAGGGATGAGGTTGAGCTTGATTTTCACCCACAGTTTGTAGTTAAGTTCAGGGATTTAGTCTAAGATTATGATAGATAGTAAACACAAAGTATAGGGGCTGATCTAATGAGGTTATTGAGCTACCACCAGGGCACTTAGGATGTTTGCATGTCAGATGTTCAATTCATAAACCAACCTGGAGATTGACTGAAGCAATGTTGATCTACTTTGTAGTTGCATAGCAAAAGCAGTTCAAAGGCTAGCTGGCTTAACTTCAGGCTCCGTCTATAGTTTATAAAGCAAACAACAGTAACAAACAAACAAACTATTCATTCCCCAAGGGAGTCGCCATTTTGTTTTTAGGAAAACTAGTGTCTATTTAGAGCTACTAGTCCCACTAAGACAGGTAGCTATCTTAGAAACAAACAATTCAAGGTAACTTGTGTTTTCCTTTATGAGAGATAAATGAGAGAGAAGCAGAGAGCACCAACCTCAGTCTTTCGCCTGGCTCCTTGCTTATTTTCTCTCTCCCTTGATAGAGCTTTCGCCACTCCTTTCTCACTTATCTCGTTTCAAAGAACACTTGTAGAGTGAAAGTAGCAAAATAACATCAAAGCATAGAGATCTATAACCATAAACAATGTAGAATCAGATTTACATTAACCATACAAATGCATACACAAATACAAGATTTAGAAATATACAAGTATATGGAGAAAAACTCAAATAGCTTTATTGATAGAAGGCTCTTACGATGACCAGATACTTGATGAAGACCAACATGATAACCAACTTAAACAAGAAACAATCATTTATGTTATACCAAAATCTGTAGTTAGGTTGGAAATTTATATGACCTCAAAGATAGATTTAAACAATCCACCAATTCAAAACTTCAGAGTTCAACTCTAAGGTTTGAATTTGTCAGGCCAGGCAGTAACTTCACAAAACAAACAACTGATTCGTATATTATTCCATAGGTAGGTCATTGTTATATACAATAGGGAGTGATTGTTCAGTTCATCTCCCGATGATTGTTCACATTCCTAATTTAATTATTTACATAAAATTCCCCCAATCATGAAGATTAGGCATCAACATTCCCCCCCTTAATCTGAAGGGATGTTGGTGAGTCCAAGCATCATTCTGAATCATTCAAGCTTTTCCCTTCCAAGTGCTTTGGTGAATATGTTTGCAATTTGCTCATTTGTGGAACAATGATGGAGATGGATTGTTTCGGCCTCAACATGATGTCGAATCAGATGATATTTAGTATTGATATGCTTTTTACGATCATGAAACTTTGGGTTCTTGGCCAACTTTATTGCAGAGGTGTTGTCAATCATGAGTGGAGTTGATTGTACTTGTTTTACCTGCAAATCTTCAAGAATTTTCCTGAGCCACACAATTTCTTTTGTTGCTTTAGCTGCTGCCACATATTCTGCTTTGGTTGTGGAATTTGCTGGAACTTATTGTTTGCGTGATCTCCAGGAGACAGCTCCTGATCCAAGAATCATAACATATCTTGAAGTAGATACTCTAGTTTCTTTGTCTCCATCAAAGTCTAAATCAGAGTATCTGATCAAACTGAAGTCATCCACCTGTGTGTACTTGATTCCATAGTCTTGAGTTCCCTTGAAGTACTTTAGAGCTCTTTTTGCAGCAGACCAATGTCCCTCACAAGGCTTTTGCATAAACCTGGAGAGGATTCCAACAGCAAATGAAATGTCTGGCCTGGTAGTAGTAAGGTAGTTGAGACTTCCTACAAGCTGTCTATACTTTGTTGCATCCTCAAATTCCTTTCCTTCAATAGATGTGAGCATTAAGTTTTGTTCCATTGGAGTGGTAAGAGGATTGCACTTTATCATGCCAAATATATTTAACAAATCTCCAATGTATTTCTTTTGAGAAAGAAATATGAACTTTGGATGTTGGGTTACTTCAATGCCAAGATAGTAATGAACATAGCCCAAATCATTCATTTCAAAACTTTTCCCCAATTCCTTCTTTATGGATGCAATGTAGCTTTCATTGTTCCCTGCCATTAAAAGATCATCTACATATTACCACAAGATATACAACTGTTTTGCCAACTTCTTGACAAATAAAGTTGCATCATCAAGATCAAAATGATTGAAGTTGAGTTTCAGAAGATGCTCAGTTAGCTTTTCATACCAGGCTCGTGGTGCTTGTTTGAGGCCATACAAGAACTTCACAAGTTTGCATACTTTATGTTCATGTCCTTTCACAGCAAATCCTTCAGGCTGGGACATAAAAACATTCTCTTTTAGATCTCCATTCAAGAAAGCAGTTTTTACATCCATTTGATGGACTTTCCAACCGTTCTGAGCTGCGAGGGCAAAGAGTGTCCAGATGGTAGCCCATTTTGCTATGGGGGCAAAAGTCTCCTCATAATCAACCCCTTCCTTCTATGCAAAACCTTTTGCCACAAGCCTAGCTTTGTGCTTGTCAAGTGAGCCATCAGCTTTATACTTGTTCTTGTAGACCCATTTGCAGCCAATTGGTTTGGTTCCTAATGGAGGATCAACCAACTTCCAAGTGTCGTTCTTTATGAGGGCATCATACTCCTTTTGCATCGCTTCTTTCCATTCATTATGAGAAGCAACTTCTTTGAAGGAAGTTGGGTCAAAATCTGTAGACAAATTCAATTCACAATCATAAGAAACATCCATATCAACAGGTGAATTAGAGTCATCTACATCACCTCCATTTTGTCGGTTTGAATTTCTAGTTCCTATCTTTCCAACCTCATCAGGATGAACACTTTCAAGTGTCTTTGTGAGCCACTTTGGGGGACCTTTCTCAGATAGTCCAGGCTGCTCCGCTAATTGAGTTGGGACTGAATCAAGATTGAGTCTCCCAATTCTATCAATCACATCACTTAAAGCATCATCCGTGTTGGAGTTTCAGACAGGAGAGAATGTTCTTCAGAAGAAGATTCCACATGTTGATCTAGTATAGGAATCCCCCCTTCAAGATGTGGAATCTGATTATCAAATTCTTGAAATGATTTCACTTTTCCGAATCTATCCAAGCAATCAAGTTGCCGCTCAACAAAATTGTCAAATTTGGATGATTCAAGAAAAATTACATCTCTAAATACAACAAACTTTTTATTTACTTCATCATAGAGACGGTATGCTTTGGAGGTATTTGAATACCCCAAGAAAATACACTTACGACTTCTAGCACAAAGTTTGTTTCTATGTACCTTTGGTATCAAAGCATAACAGGTGGAACCAAAAATCCTGAGATGTTTGACCGAAGGAACATGTCCATACCATAATTCATAAGGAGTCTTGTTTCTTATAGCACTAGATGGACATCTATTCTTTATATATGCAGCACATAGAATAGCATAAGCCCAAAACATTATTTTACATTTTTGAAAAAAATCATGGATCGTACCATATTCAAAATTGTTCTGTTCATTCTTTCAACTACACCATTCTATTGGGGATTATAAGGCACAGTTGTTTGATGTTTAATCCCGTGTTGGCGAAGATATTGTTCAAATTCATTTGATGTATATTCTTTTCCATTATCAGTGCGAATAGACCCAATATGAGATTGTGCATCATTTTCAATCCATTTATGAAAATTCTTGAATGTTAGAAAAGCATCAGATTTGTTCTTCAATAAATAAACCCAACACATCCTGGTGTAGTCATCAATAAATGTCATCATATATTTATTTCCATTTGCAGAAGGAACAAGCATTGGACAACATAAATCTGAATGAATAAGTTCAAGCTTCATATGTGCTCTTGAATGTGAATCATGAAAAGACTGTTTGCTATGCTTTCCTAGAATGCAAGCATCACATTGCTTTAGCTTCCTAGGAATTGTAGGCAAACCAGCAACACCATTTTTCTTCAACAAGCAGAGGTTGTCATAGTTCAAATGTCCAAATCTAGCATGCCATAATAAACTTAATGGAAGTGTACCTTCTTCATAATGCGAATTGTATGAGAAATGTTGTGCAAGAGCAAAGGTTCCTTGCAGCTTGAGAAGCCTTTCTTCTTCTATTCCCCTCATGACAAGTGAGTGGTCAAATGCATTTCTTACCTCAAGCTTGCCATCAAACGTATGAATGGAGTGACTTTGCTGGCGGATGTGGACCAAGGACAACAAGTTTCTCTTGAGCTGTGGGAGATATAGAACATGATGTAGAAGAAAGTCTGGAAGACTAGGCAGTTTAAGCCTGATTGTGCCAAGCCTTGATGGCTTGATTTTTGATTGGTCTGCAAAGTATACTACTCCATCAACATTGTCAGTAAATTCTTCAAAAAAAATATTTCTATGTGTCATGTGGCAGGTTGCTCCTAAATCAAGCAACCAATCATTTTTTCAAGAAGCAAGTGAAGCATTAAATAAATCTTCATTTACTCCAATATTACATTGTGCCACAACATAGTGAGCGGATTCAGGTGCTTTACCTTTGTCTGTATCATCAGTTTACCTTTCTGTTGGTTTCTTTGCTGCTCAATTTTGTCCCATGGTAACTTGCATGTAGAGGCATCATGTGATCCATTTCTTTGGCAGCATATGCAATGCAAATCTGCATTTTCTCCTTGAGAGTGTCTGCCCCCCCGGCTCTGAAATATCTTCCTCTTCCCCTTCGACCACCTCTTCCTCTTGAAGAATCTTGAATAGGATGCTTTTCTTTATAAGCAAGGCACACGGCCTCTTCAAAACATTCAAGGACTGTCTTCTTTCCAAGAGAGTCAAAGACAATATCTTTGAGATTTCCATTTGCTTGCAATGACTCAAGATAATTGGAGTAAGTAGGATAAAGTGCCTTGAAAAAAGCGATAAGAGGAATATCCAAATCAATTTTAGTGGCTTGGATATCATGCATTATAGACTTTACTTCAGATGCAAAAGCAAGAGGATCATTATTTTGCAATTCAAGAGTGAAGAGTTTAATCATGAGTTGAACAACTTCAAGTGCAAAATGTGAGTCATAGAGATCTTTCAGCTTTTGTAAGGCATCGAAAGCAGTTGAAAACAACGTAATATGGCGACTCACCTCTTCACTTACAAATGTTGCGATTAATGCATAGGCTTTGCTATTCTTGTTTTCCCAAATGGCAAGCTCTTTGTCTGATGTAGGTTGTTCTGGCTGTTTGTCTCTGTCTCCAATGCACACTCCTTTCCACAACTCATTGAAAATGAAGGTGTGTTTTATCATCCGAGACCACTCAAGATAGTTCTCCTTGCCAGTGAGAACTATTCCCACAATGGATATGATTGAATGCATACTGTAACAAAAACTTTTGCTGCAAAACTTTTACTCTTAATGGGAAAAAAATATAATTCTAATATGACTGGACAACAAATTCAACTCAACAGCGAATGTCAATACCTGAGACTGTAAATACACAAATTTGTACAGCGCATTCAACACTTCATGCCACCATTTGACCCACAACATAGTTTTTAAAAAACTCTATTCGACACATGGCATTCAACACATTTTATATGCCAAAAAAACTTCAACGCATATATAAGTGTAAACACAAAGGCAGTGAATTTGTGGGTTGTAGAAGTCAGTTTTGTCATGAAAATATTAGGTACTTTCCCAACCAAAAGTCGGAAATATATTTTTGAGCGTATTGAATGTAATTTAATCAGTTAGGGCAGCGTTTCACTTCAACAACGTGCTTAACTATTTCTCACAGGTGTTTGCTACATTCATGGCAGCAATCCACATTAGTCCTACTGAGTACATTCAACGCATGGCATTTAACACATTTTATATGCCAAAAAAACTTTAATGTATATACCAGCGTTACAATGATAGCAACGTTATATAATACCTGCGATGGCTACCAACATTTCCATTCCTGGTCACACGACAATCTTTTACTTCACTTTCGGAATACCAATTCTTCCACCAAGCCCTCAAACTTCAAATAAAATTACCCTGTTCGCAACAGCTAAATCCACCAGAGCAGTTCGATGCGCTGTTTCATACAAGGAGAGGAGCGTGCGCGGTAGAAAACAACAAGAACAATTTCAGAAACAATATGGCATCGGTCCTTCCGATTGGGATCCACAAACTTCAAAGTTCAGTAAACTGTCAAAGCGAGAGCAGGTGGAAAAGGAAAGGACCTCAACATCAGCTCAGGTGGTTGCCCAGCATCATTGCATCCAGGATGATGGCTATAAAACACACAGGATTCGAGGAACAGTCAACTATACATATGGTGATGGCACAAGCTCAGAGACAGTTAGCCTTGGTACAAGAGAAATGCATTACTCTCACGGTCCTGAAAACGATATTCCGCCCTTTGTTTTTTTTTTTTCAGTTAACCATGCGATACCAAATGGTTTTTGAATTTAGGCAGCAAGAAAACAGTGGACAGACTGCGCAGTAGGCACGCAGAGAGGCAGTGGACCACGGTGATTATGTGCAAAAGACACGCAGAGAGGCAGTGGACACACTGTGCAGTAGACAGTGGACAGAGAGTGCAGTAGGCAGACTCCACAGGGGGTAGTGGAAAGACTGCAGAAGGGAGTTACAACTAATTGTGGGAGTTGGCTCTGCTACCATGTCAGGCTAGGTAGTAACTCCTCAAAACAAATTGATTCATATATTATTCCTTCAGGTTGGTTTTTATTATATACATGAGGGAGAGACTATTCACTTCATCTCCTGATGACTGTTCATATTACTTATTATTTATTTACATTATATTACTTAGTATTTATGAAATTATGAATTTATTAATGTTATTGACAAATTGTTAAGTCGGTTAGCAACTTATGTAGGCTCAGAAGCCCAATAGTCATGTCTATTCAACCTCTACGTTTTAGTATAAATAGAAGAGGACTTCAAGTCATTTCTACACACACTTGGATCTCTTCCTCTCTCTACTTGTCTTTAGGTTTTAGTAGGAGGAGAGATCCTAAGGAAAGGCCGGAAATGTCGGAAAAGCCAGAAACGTCAGAAAAGTCGGAAATACTGGAAAAGCCAGAAAGGCCGGAAAAGCTGGAAACGCCGGAACGGTTGGAAAAGCCGAAACTGCCGGAAGCGTCAGAAATATCGGAAAAGCCAGAAAAGTCGAAACTGTCGGAAAAGTCAGAACCACCGAAAAAGCTGAAAATGTCGGAAATACCGAAAACCCGGAAATACCAGAAAAGCTGGAAAAGCCGGAAATGTTGGAACTGTCGGAACAGCCGGAAAAGCCGGAACTACCGAGAACTGCCGAAATAGCCGGAGCATCTGCCTCCCAAGGAAGGCAGCGTGATGTATGAGATCATGGGCGGCATAATAAGCAACATGATGATATGAGCATGGGCAGCGTAATGATGCACGATGAGATGCGCATGGACAGTGTAATGATGAATGAGATCATGAGCATGGGCAACTTGATGATGAATAAGACCATGGAAGATGCACCATGATGAGCAACATGAAGATGAGAGCAGCTCAATCATCAAGGTTCAACACATGTGACAGTACAACAAGGTGTCACACGGTAATGTGCAGCAAATAAACGAGATGCAGCACTATGATAGGTGAACAGGTCACCTTAGAGAATCAGTTGAAGCAATATGTCTTCAACTGATCTCATGACGATATCAAAAGTCAAAGTGATTGACTTATATTGTAAATGTACTATCTCTCTCACTTTCTCTGCTGAACTTTGAAGAACATAAAAGAAGAATTGACCAAGGGTTTCCCCACATTGGGGTTTGTCCCTGGCTAGCGCCACATCTTGTGTCATCTTGTCTTGGCTTGTCTTCTGCAATTTATATTTATGTTCTATTTGCAGTTTACTTTATGTTGATGTGATTGCTAATGTGGAAAAGAAATTGAAATAAATTGCTCTGGCATAGAACATACCTTAAATTAACAGTAAACGAGGATGCTTGTAGCAAACGGGAGCCGCCAAGCGAATCAAAACAAATGCACAGCAAAAAATGCCAAACACCAAACGTCGAGTTCATTGTTCCAGTGTTCCACCTATGTAGGGTGCAGACAATGAGACAAAGAGGGACCACCGGCTTTTAAATTTTAACAAGTTGCTTTTGGCTTTCACTCAAGAGTCGAAAACCTAATTTTCATTGTCCGAGCTTTTCACTTTCCCAACGATTTCCGAGTTTTTCTTTTGGCAGTTCCAGCAAGGAGTGTCATTTACACAGGGATCTGTTTCTGTGACAAGGAGTCGTTTCCAATGAAACTCAGATCCACCAGCTGGTGTATTTTTGCCATATTCGGGCGGATCCAGATCCAAATCTAGGTTCGATCCACGAATCTAGCCTCTCCCTTTGTCGGATCCGGTAACGTAGCTCTATTGTTGACCAGCCTTGTGCCCTGAAGATTCTAGGGTTTACCTTGGGAACCATTCTCGAAATGAGAGGAAGAATTTGGGGGCTTTTTCCCCAGCAATGTAACTAGCGAAAAAAAAGCGTATGGGCAAGATTACGTGAACTCTACGTATGACATGATGATGCAATTTAATCGAGGGTGGCAAGTGTAGGAGAGATTCTTTATGATCTCAAAAGAAATAAGATTGTTCATTACACATGGGGATTAGGAAAGGTATCCAACAATCTAGTTGGGGCTTGTTTCCTATGGCGTGGTTTATCCATCACAAAGGAAGAAAGCATTCATTCCCTAGCAATTTTTGGAGATTCAATGTCAGACATTAATCAATGATAACCCAATCAAATCCGATGGGGAATAAACTCAGAAATTTGATCTCAAGAATCAAACATGAACTTTCTTTGTTTGTGTGGTTGATTTGTAACACAAGAAATATACTGCATTCAAATCGCTGGAATATCATGCCATTCCAAACTGAACGTCCTCGTCAGAAAATTCCTACTCTTGGTCACTCTGATTTTTCTAAAAAGGAAACTCCGGACTTTTGTCAATTGGCTCCCCAAAACTAGGCCAGGGCTTCATATTGAGCAATCTGGGATCTCCATGAATGGGTTACCATTATGTGGTTTCAGTTTTCCTAGTCCAGTCTTGGATACTTTGGAGCATAGATCTGTGGATCTTTTCCCCTGCTACTAGTTGGGCATTTGTCTTTGGGTTGGAGATACTTCTGGGTATCTTCATTCTACAACGACCGATAACGAGATAATTAGAGAATTTCAGTGAATTCTTCATTGACATGAGGAGATCTCACAAGCTTATTGTAGTGCATTGCTAGAGATATCTTCAAAGATTTCTGAATTGGAGAAAGCTTACTCTTCTCATAATGCCATCATCATGAGCATACACTTGCTATAGAAGCAGAGAATCAATTCCTTAGAGATGGAGATCAGTAGAATTCAAAATTTGACACTCTCTCATTAGGTGGAAAATCTCTTGATGGCTTCCAATAGTCAAAGAACATAAAATTCGGTCCATGAAGTCCGAAAGGAAGAAGAATCAGTCCAACAACTCTGGCAACCTACAGAAATTGAAAGACCTAACCTGCTCTTCTAATGAGGGGCCAAACTCAGAGGAAAGTGCCTTTAGCTATCATTTGTGATATGTATTATCAAGTTTGTTGTTTTTTGGTTGTCTATGTAAGGTTGGCTGCCTGTAAGCCCACCTGGAAATATTGTTTCATTAGGACTCTCAAGAAATTGGTCGTAACATCTAATCAATGTATAGTCTAGTTGCAAACAGAAGAATCAAAACAATGTATACTATTGCTAGCCTTCGCATAAAAAATTTGAGTTAACATAAAGTTATATTTAGTTTTAAAAATAATAATAATGATGTAATTTAATCAGGGGTTTATACTTAAATTATATTAGCACAAGAATTAGTTCGAAGGCTTGCCATTAATGCATAAATGACGCCTGCAACTATGCATGTATGGTTACTCAACTTGCCATAAATGTAAGACCTTTTTTACATTATATGTCATAACATAATAGCATCCTCGCAAAAAATATGCATGTCATCCAATAGCACCAGCATCATCCTCGGTATGGGATGCATAACAACTTTAGAGGAAAGAACAACAACCTCAAACATATTCATAAAACTATTTTGTATTAAGAAGAGGAAAGATTTTTGCTACTAAATCAATAAGAAATGAAATTATAAATATATCAACTTTACAAAAATCAGAGGCTAAACTTGAACCCAATAAAACTACTAGCAATGCTCTCACTAAAGAAAAATAAAACCATACAACATTGAAGCAATGACGAATGTGCTTTGTTGCCGCAAAATCTACCAGGCCTTGGAAAGGAAAACCCTACAAGGCATCAACTACACCAAGAAGCAACAATAAGGTAGTGGCCCACTGTCACCTCAGCCAAAACCCCCTGCTTGGATTTTCACCAATGGGAGGAGTCCTGGTAGGAGAAAGATCACCTATGACAAATATTCTATGGTTAATGTATGAAATGATCTCACTAGGTGCTCTTCAAGAAAGACACAATTTAGGTTTGACGTTCAATAAAGAGACCTGGAAGAGGCAGCACAAAACCTAAGGTTTGATAGATTCAACGAGTGTTGGAGTATCCGATGGTCAAGGCAAAGAAAAGGTTTCTCACAATGTATACCAATTATGCCAAGGCTCATGAAACTTTCAAGCAAGCCCATAAGTTGAAGCAAAGAAAATTAGAGATTCCCTCTTTGCCAAACAACTAGGGCAAGAAAATTTATGGATGAAATTGAAGTGGATGCCCAACAAAAAGATAGATTTTATGGAAAATACCATCCCCTTGATGTTTAGGCTCGCCAATCACCAAAACTTCACTTGCCTAGGGATTCACAAGCCCTAGTTTCCTAGCTTACCCTTAAAAAGGCCAAATTAAGAGAGAAAAAATATGGATAAAAATAAAGTATGATCACCAACCAACTAGAACAGTCCCTTGTCCCTTGAGAATATGAAGTCTAGAATGATAGAGATTTAGCCAAAAATATTCATGAGGCTGAAATTTGATGTGCTAAAATTTCAAGCATTGACTTGTGCAATGGAAAAATGGATTTTAATGGGAGAGCTTCGAGGAGTTCACCACTAGGGCAATTCATTACATGTTATGTATGAGTAATGCATTCAATATTCATCTAGATAGCAATTCAATTAATCTTCAACAAATTAGGGCACAATTTTAGCATAACCTAGAATCAATAATTCCATGCATTAGACGTTAAGAAATAGATATTCAACAATAGAGTGCATTTAAAAGATAACATGCAAGATTTCCATCCATTAGATCAAAGACTAGCTCCATAGAATATCCAGGATCAGCTCCAAATATCAAAATGCATCCAAAGACCTCCAAATATCCACGGGAGAACTAGTTTGAATTTCTCTAGTGAGACCGAAATTTCAAAGGTGTGATGATGATTTGATTCAAGTGAGAGTCTCCTTTACTTATACGAGGAGATCGAAATGCTATTTAGCCTATGATCCCCTAAATAATCATAAAATAATCTGCAAACATTAGCTAGGCCACAAGCTGACCTAGTAGCTCATGATGAAACAAAATAATATCCACATAAGAAGGTCGAAATGCTGAAATCACGCTAGAAGGAGCCCTCTAAAATCATGTTCAAAGGGGTTGGCCCCTAAATCTCTAACAAAATCCTCTATGGACCCCAGTTTTGAGCTTGGGGCACAAAAGTAGATCTCGTGGGTCTCCAAGTGGCAAATATGCCTGGCTCTACTCCAACATTGAGTGAACTGAAGATGGTGCTAGCCCTCCCATGTCTCAAGGCATGAGGTAAACCTCATTTGGGCCTTAGATCAACTCCCTGACCTTGTAGTACTGCTAAGTCGATTAGGGGCATGCTAGTCCAAGTGCACCATCCCATGAATAATGAAGCAAATGCAGGAACGTTGTGGTGCTAAAGGTGCCCATGGCTACAAATGATGCTCTACAACTATCTGAAGGCCCATGGCTCTCAACGCATCACCAGTGGGTATCAATATGTCCCTTTGGAGGACATGGACCCTAGTTAAGTTGCCCAGACCTATAGATGGAACCACGTGCCAATTATACACAATATCCAATGCTACAATGTTCACCATTAGGTACATTTAATCATTATTGTATCTAAGTGAACCAAGCTTGAAAGGAATTGGAAAATTAACACTTCATACAAGGCTTCTCTTCCATAATTGGGGCCTTAGTCACATAATGGTGTTACCTCCCGACGTAGGAGAGGTTAATAGACTATCCTATTAGGTGTTTTCATCCCCAAAGGGGAAGTGACATGTCCTTGATCCACCTTCAATCGATAGGTGCCATGTGAATAATAATGGAACAGAGGGGAAATGACTTCCTGGCCAAGTGTCATGGTCAAAAGGACCAGCAATGATGGAGCACCTCATCCTAAGTGTATAGACGTGACGAGGGAGCAATCGTGGATGCATGAGTTATCTCGACCTTTGTTTTTCCACCCCTCTAAATGCCTTTTACTTTTTCTTTAATCTTGACTCCTCTTTGTATTATTGTTTGTACTTCAAGGAACAGGGCTCGCTTTGTATGACATATAGCAGTTATTACCCCCTTTAGGATGGCTCAGTTTAATGCCTGTCAGGGGTTGGGACATACAAGGGTTCCTTGTCTTCTATGAGATAGGGCAACATTGGCCCAGGAGCTGGGTGATAAGCATATGAATGAGGTAGAGCTCATGTTTGGCTTTTGCCCACATGCTAATTTGTAAGTCTCGATCATCTTTTGCCATTTGATTTTTCTTTTGTTTGTTCTGCTTGTGGCCATTATATGCTCCTTTTGTTTCTTTTAGCTACATCAACCTCCTAGGGTACATTTCCAGGCCCTACAGACGTATGAGGATGTGTGGGTGCCAAATCCCAGAGAACCAATGATCAGTTGAACCCGAAGAAGGGAGGTGGAATAGTGGCTTGTAATGTAAGATGAGAAGTGGTAAGTATGGAATAAGGAGAGATGGGTCTATGTTGTCTAAATCATGGCATCCCAAGTAATGCCCCTCATTAGTTTTTGGTAGCAGTGGACAAGTGTTTTAGTCTCTATGGTGTCTATGAGGCTAAGTAACACAGGAGAATACTTATCTCCAAGACCTAGAAAAAGTTTCCAAGGAAAATGCCTTTACTAGATTAATTATCCAATTATTAATTATTTTCCTAAGTTCTACTTAGGACAATTGGTTGATTAAATCAGATTAATTGAGGTAAATCAATTTTGCTCTAGAGACTTTTGGAAAAATCACTTGAAGGGATCAAGATGATCTTAGCCATTGATAGTGATTAGATCATGGTCGTAGATTCGTCAACGAGAAATTATAAAAGCAAATCGATGGGTCAATTGGAGACACATCGCAAGGAGTTCAAATTAACCAATTGTAGTGGTTAGCAAGGGCACAGTTTGACCAAGGGAGACACTGGCAAAAGAGTTTCAACAAAGAAGATTGGGGAGAAGATTTCTAGAGGAATTTTTTCAGTGATTTCCAGTTTCCAGTGATAGGAAGAATATCAATTTCATTAGTAGAAGACGAAACATAATTCAATATTGGAAATGTAACTATTTTCAATCTTCATAAACATTGTTGTACTCATTTCAATATGTATTTTATGTAACAAACAAAAGAAGAAAAGAAAAAGTTATTATTTTAAAGAATGGATTCCATGCTCTTTATTGATGGTCTTCTAGCTAAAAGCTGTTAATCATGCTTCTAGAGTTTGTTAGGTCCTAGGATTTATTGTCATTGTAGAAATTTATCATTTCCCACCCCGGTTTTCAGTTTCACCTTATTTCTCCCATATAGTTAAATGCCCTTTCCCATATCCATACATTCAACACAAACAAAAACAAAACAAAACAAAACAAAACAAAACAAAAAAAAATTTGCTAAAAACACAAATTCTGGAAATTTTACAGAATGCTGGAAAATGCAGAAATAAAAAAATCAGCAGGTACAAACAATCATTTAACACATTTGAACACAGTGATTTCTGGTCAATGTGACCCTAGAAAAACCCACTACAACTCTTGGGGAAAACCAGTTCGAGAACTCTTCTTTATTTCTGAAAAATGTATTTTTTACAGTGAGAAATATTCAGCAAAAAATCAGCAAGCAAATTTACAACTTATCTCTTTTCTCGTGCCTCACAGCAAACTAGAAATTACAGCGAACAAGACAGCAATAAATGTTGTACGGCCTCCTCGATTTTCGTGCCCACTTTCAGCCTTAGATGATGCTATATGGCCTACATTAAATGCATTGTACGGACCTCGATTTGCATGCAAAAAAAAAAAAAAAAAAAAAAAAAAAATTTCTGTGCAAATCAGCTGTACGGATTTCTAGAAAATCGTGCCAAAATCAACCTTTCACTGTGTGTTGAATCAGCTGTACAAATCTGCTCAACTGCTGCCTTGGAATGTGTTGCCAAGCTGTTGTCTCCTTCTCCTCCTTGTCCAAAAATCTCCCTTGCTCTCTTGCTCTCCTTCTCTCAATCTGCTCATGAAAGAATGAATGACCTTTTGCCTTATTTTCCTCCTTTAATCTAATCCTAAGTGACTTTTGGGTAACCTCTAAATCCAATGGCTGAAATAGATTAAGATCTAGGGCTGAGATTAAATGCTCATTTAAATCTCCTTTCTAATTTTAC
>APFE030172254.1:19049-43306 GCA_000404065.3 Pinus taeda
GGGAATGTTGGACACCTAATCCTAAATGGGTTAGTGTGGAAGCCGAATGGACAAAAGGAGTCCAAGAGACCTTGGGATGTGAATACCAACGGTCACAACAATGTACTATAAATGTATATCTCCTGTTAATAAAAAATGTACTCACATGATTTATCTTTCCTATTTTATGTTTCCCATGTGTGTTTAACAACCCCAATTTCCCTAGTGCTACCACCCCCCATCGTTACTTGCTCCTCAATAACATTGTCGCATTCACTAACCTCTGTGGCCTGGTCCTTAGTGATTTGCTCTACCTCGTGAAAGAGAATGGTTATGGTGGCTATGATGAGAGGATTATTCAAGGTGGAGCAGAAGGTGAATTGGGCATTCTGGGAATGTAGTTGAGGAAGGGGTGGAGAGCCTCTGGGAGACGAGGCAAAAATGGAGGGGAAGCTGCTGGGAGATAAGGTAGAGGCCACCGAGTGGAGGTGACCTCTTCCACTGCATGTATTTAGGTAATGTCTGGGGATTTGCTCAGCGAGAGAGGAAGTGGTATCCGAAGCAGGAGAGTTGTGGGGGCGACTTAGGCTCCCTTGGCTCTTGCCCTTGTGGCTGCACATATGTTGGTGCACCATACTGTCTATAGGCGTATGTGAATTTCTTCTGAAGTTGGGCACAATGGGTTGCAACAATACAATTGAGCTTGTGGACTACTCAGCATAAGGATGAGCAGCCAGGGCCGAAGGGAAGATAAAATGACAATCCAAGCTATGGGTAAAGTGGATGCCCAAGTTGAAACTAATGTAGCAAAGGAGGTGGCAGTGTCTCTTGGTGGTTGTGCAGGAGCTGGGTACAGTGGCGGCTTGAGGGCAGAGGCATTGCAGTGGCAAAGGTTGCAGAGGTTGATGGGTAGAAGTAGAGGTGAAATTCTCCCAAGAATTCATGTTTGCACAAAGCCGAGGTTGGTGACGGTTAACAGGTTGGAGGCAGCGCTCACATAAGTTGCATTTATGGCGATTGTAAATGCCCTTTTTTGACCACTGTGCCAACATGCGGTAGGCCATGTGGTCTCCCCACATGCCGACCCAGTTGGCTACCCCCTTACTGTCCGTGATTATTACCCACATCTGGGAGAAAGTGATCAATGTTGACCTAACACATGGATACCAAATTCTATATAAATATTTTCTTCTTACTATACTTAATAACAAATTTGAAATTAGCTTAACTTGCTCAAAGAGAAATTGAAGAAATTTCTAAAATGCTTGTTAACTCTAGATTTTGATTCCTTTTTTTTCGTTTTTCATCCTCTATCCTATTATCTTTTTTTTGTTGATTTAGAAATCTGAGTACAACTTCCCTCGAGGGTTTAGAGTCTGGTAAATCAAATTCGTCAATGAAATCACGTCTAATTTCCCACATTGAGATACTATGCTCAATGGCCTTTTAGTCCATTCTTGGATTTATTTTATCTCTAACTCTCTTTGGTTCAAAGAAGCATATATTTATCCTTTACCTTTTTGAAAAGTTTTAGGAATATTCTCAACTTTTAATAGTTTCTCCCATTATATAACTGAAGTGAATATTTCCTTAATTTTTTTTTCTTCTTCAATAAGAGATTCAATTCTTTAATTTAGATTATTCATTTCATCATAAATCTACAAATTTTATCCATATGTTTATAAAGTTTAGCCTAATATTTTTGTAATATTTGATTGACTAGTGATGCTTGTTATTTGAACACATTTATGCTTTGTTCTATATCCTCTCTGTTTTAATTGAATTTGAAGAGCTTGAATTGGTTATTCCAGTGTTATAGTCATTACGTGAATGTTACTGAGCTTCTTCCTCTGGAATTCATATTTGATATTCATGAAAATTTCTTATGTATTCAACCTATTGGGTATGCTTTAATTCTAATTCATTTAAATTGCTTTGAAATTGATCTTTCAAATTGGCCCTTTCAATAGAAAAACCTCCTACAAGAGGTATAGAATGAACTTGTTATTATTCTTCACTAAATACTTTGCCCTTTTCCACTTGCACTTCCAACTCTTTATATTTATAATGTTTATCCTGATATGTGGTTGCAATTTTAATGAAATGATACTATTGATAATTCAAAATATCTCCAAGAGCCTATGATGATTCCTCAGCCTTATATTTCATATCACTCGATACTTGCCAGCTAAATTCATAAATTATTTCAAAACTATTTAATTTCCTTTTCTTTTCTTTTTCTTACAATATATTTAGTTTATAAGTTGAAGTAATATTCTGTTAAAGAGGTAGCAATTTCATACACAGGTTATACATCAATAGCAAGCTTGAAGAGAGAACTTGAAAAAAAACATGACCTACGAATTGATTCATTGAAATATAAACAATGCTTTAATCGAGAAAAACTAATATTTATTCGTAATCAGAATAGTCGTAAGTCAGGTGGTTGGGAGTTATTTCATAATACCTTGTGATTTAACTTGGTTTAACTCCAACTTGGAATAAGGTTGGGACAAAGATAAAGTCAGGAGTCGGGGAGATCGAAGGCTAGACAGTTGGGAGGAAATTTTAAACTTTTGTTGAAATGGTTTTGGGTCCTAACTTACACCTACAATAGGTTAGAATAAAAAAGAAGTAGAGAGGTTGGGAACCAAAACTTCCTTTATTGTTTTGAAAACTAAAAGGGCCTGACCTCCTAAATTTTAAAATTTTATAAGTTTTTGATTAGTTTTTAAAGTTTCCTTGTGTTTTGTTGAAAAAGGATTTATTTACAAAAATATAAGTTTTTTTTTTTCCTTTTAGATAGGGTCTTCATTTTCTTTCTTTGAAACAAACAAAATAATGAGAAAGAGGAGGTTGTTGTATTCATAACAACAAATGGCGACACATTGGGAGAAACAATTATCTCCCTCACTAATAATTCAAAAACCAAATAAAAATAAAGTTTACAGAAACTTCTTCCAAATTATGATGAGTCCAAAAATGCTTGATATATTAGATGAAATGTAAGAAATCAAATAGAAGTATTTATGACAAGGAATGAAAACATTATGTAAGAAGAGTCAATAGATGAGGTTATTTGAACTTTAAAACTTAAAATCCAATCAGTCATGAACTTTTTCATACTAAGTTTAAAATTTTAATATTATCAAAGTATTCTGCTTTGCATTTTAATAATCTCTCTCATTCTAAGCATTTCTCCACTATCAATAGGTGTGTTCATTACCTTGGTGATTGTTACCTTGATATCATAGGAGAATTTACCCACTTCCAACAAGAATGTTCAGTAGTCCAATGAGTTTTCTACTATTTCCCACATTTCATTTTTTAATGTTTTTCTTTTTAAAGCAAATTTTGGTATCAAAAGAGCGGAGTGATATGAGAGATGTTTTGATTAAAGGAAACACTTTAATGTATTAATCAAAATTGTGTACTTTATTATTCATTACTGATAAAATTTAGTTTATCTTAAATATGAGAGTGATGGGACTCTTATAACACAAGATAATCAACCAAGAATTTTCCTACTAATGAAAGTTTTTATTAAGATCTAAAGTAATAACAAGCATACATAGACCTATTTTATTTTAAGAACACTGTATCCTTAGAGTTTATATTCATTTGAATAATAAATCTTTAATTGAAACAAATAATTTTTTCTTAAAATGTAACCACAGGTATCATTATATAGTGAGGATAAAATAAAAATGAAATGTTTGTAAAAAATTAAGCTCAAAGAAAAATGAAAATCTTAAGGACACCAACATCTTTCGATAAAAAAATTTATTTATATATGGTTGAATGATCTCCTTATAAAAAGTATCTCTTCAAAATTTTCCCATTTACTGGTAAATTTTCCACCTAGCCTTCTAATGTTTGTAAAATGTAAGTTGAAGGTCCAAGTTTTGAAGAGATTTGAAAAGGTCCAATCCAGAGATCTTGAAATTTATAGGTTCTACCATTTTCTTCATGGCTTTTATCCCATTTAAGCACCAAGTCACCCATAAAAAAATTTATGTCAGATTCTAAATGTTTATTAAACCATTTCTTACTAATTTCTTGATGTTCATCAAACTTGGCTTTAACTTTCTGCCTTTCTTCCTCCAATTTTAATAATGTGTACAATCTTACATTCATATTGCTAATCGAATTTTAATTTATTGATCGAGCTAATTGAATTGATGGAACAAAAATATTTAGAGGCAAGGTAACTTCCTTAACATATACAATAAAATAAGGGGACTCGCCTAATTCTCTTTTTGGAGTAACTCTACCAACCCACAAAGCATTGGATAACTAGTTCTGCCAATTTCATTGATGTTTTTGGTCTATTTTCTTAAGGATTTGGATTAAATATTTATTTTTTAAATTTGATAAACCATTACCTTATGGGTAGTAGTTAGCAGAAATTTCAATCTTAATACCTTTATGTAGAAAAAATTCATTCATCTTAAGAGAAGAAAAATAATATGCATTGGTAAATACATAAGATGTTGGGTCACCAAACCTTGTAATTATATGACTTTCGAGAAAAGACATCACCTATTCATCATTGACTTTCTTTAATCAGATTTATTCAACCCACCTGGTAAAATAGTCAGTGGAAGTGATAATATATTTATGTAAGTTTGAAGAGTTTGGGTTAATCTCACCAATAATGTCCAATCCCCACTGTTGGAAAGGTCCCTCTAGTTCAATAAGTTTAAGAGGAAGAGTTCACATTTTTTCCTTTTGCAGTAGTAGTCTGACATGTCTTTCATTTCCTTGAATATGCGTAGGAGCCTTTGAAAGGAGTTAGCTAATAATAAATAACTTGTAGTATTTTATGCATAGTAGTTTCTCCTCCAAAATGTCCACTAGTGGGTCCATCATGTAAATATTCTATCACATTTTCTGCATCATATTTCTTTATGCATCTTAGTATGACATCATCATAATGTTTCCTGAAAATAATTTCAACAATCAACTGATATTTAACACATTTTATATGAAAAGCCATTTTTTTAAACTAATATATGATCAAGGGAAGTGCCATGAGTTCATAAATTATTAATATAAGAATATAAAGTTTTTGTTGGTATGGGAAGATAAATAATGAATTCTTGACTTACCTCGAATTTGTTGTACCATCCTACCTCTGAGTGAGAACTTTCTTCTCCATTTGAATGGTAGCCTTCTGATTCAGCCAATAATTTACATAGGCCCTATCCTCTAATGACATTAGATGGTTTCATTGAAGATCATATTCTTGCAGTGCAATCATCCAATTAGCTCTCTTTTCTCCTATATCTTTTTGTACCAATATATTTCAGACTGCGAGGTGCAGAACTATATCTTTAGTGTGAGAGATTAAAAGGAAGGGTCTAAAAGGTTTGAAAGATCTATAGATTACATAGGCTTGACTATCTATTTCTGTATAATTCAATTCAATACCTTGAAATCTAGAACGCATAAAAGAAATAGGGATTTCAATATCATCACACTTGTTTTGAGTAAGGATTGTTGCATAAGATATATCAGATGAAAACGTATACAACAAGAATTCTTTATGAAATTTCGGACAAATGATGTTGGAGTAATAAAAATAGCTTCTTTAATCTTCTCAAAAACAATTTTTTCTAATGTGACCCATTTAAAAGTATTTTTCTGCTTAATCATATATTGCATTGGTGTGACAGTCTCTACAAAACAAAGAACAAATCTTCTAACCAAATTAAACTTCCGCAAAAAATATTCCATAGATTTTTTACTATGAGGAAGAGTAATTTGTAACATTTCTTTAATTCTTTCTGGATCAATTATAATACCAGCCTTAGAACCTATGAAGCCTATAAATTTGCCATCAGTAAAAACAAATATAGTCTTCTTTGGAATTAGGGAAATATCATATTTTCGACATCTATCAACAAAATGTTTTAAATGATCAACATGTTATAACCTTTTATTTGGGTAAACAATAATATCATCTAAGTATACTACCATAAAATTATTAATAATCCCATTATATGAAATATACATGGCTCATTGGAAAGTTTCTCTTGCATTGATTAATCCAAAGGGAATTTTTTGATAGGCATAAGTACCCGACTTGATTGGAAAAGTAGTTTTAATTTGATCCTCAAGTGCTACCATTATTTGGTTACAACATGAGAACCCATCAAATAAATAGAACATCTCTAAACCTACAATAGATTGTAAAATTTGTTCCATTGGAGTAACAAGGTAATTTCCCTTTTTAGAGGATTTGTTCAGATTATGAAAATCAATACAAATTCTAGTACCCCCATTCTTCTTTCATAGTGGGACCAAATTTGACACCCACTGAGAATGTCTAAAAGGAAATACTATTTTTGCTTTTAACTATTTATTTAATTCTTCCTTGATTTGACCCTCAAGCCTTGGATGGATATTCCTAAGTTTTTGTTGGAAGGGTTTTCTATCTGGTTTAATTGGGATTACATGTTGAATGATATTAGTATCATAAAAATTTAGATCATCATAAGTCCACACAAAAACATCTTTGTATTTTTTGAATAATTTGATGAACTTTGATCATTTAGTAGGATACAATTGCTTAAAACATTAACATTTTGAGGTTGTTCTTTCCATTCCCATATTTGCAACTTCAAATTGCATTGAAGATGTATTAGTTTTACAATTCTCACTACCTTTAAACTTGTTCTAAAATTCATACAAATTTTTTAGATGAACTATGGATTTGGGAACAAAATTTTGAGTTGATGATTCATTCGAAAAATTTGATTGCAATTATGCATTATGGTGATCTTCATCAATAACATATTTCTGATAGTATCTTGAAAGGTCAAAAAATATTTGATTTGAACATTATTGTCAAATACCCTCCGACTACAAATGTTATCTGGTATATATGGTCCAAAAAGGATTTCGATTGACAATCTTCTAGGTGAAATTTTTTCAAATTCTAAGAGAATTGAAGACACATTAGATAGAATATCAACGTTATTATGTTGAGATCAAGGTATTAAATTTAATTCAAAACTTTGAAAGTTTTGACTGAAATAAGAAACCTATTATCTATAATATTTTTAAATGATTATAGACACAATGGATATTTTTGTGGCATTGTTTAACAATTATCTCTTAATTACCCAAATATTAAATATTTTGATTTCCTTTTCAGTAGCTTTACGAAGAACTTGAAGTAGGGATTTTCATTTCGCAATATTATTTGTACATGGAAAATTAAATCTAAAATATAGAAGAAACTTATTACCTTGTGTGTCTAACAAGACAAATCTAATACTAGCACCTTCTCTTGATTTATAGGTCCAAAGATTTGGTTTAACATGAGCATTTATGAAAATAGAAGGAAGCATATCAGCAAACGAAATTCGTCTTGAATTTAAAACATATATTGTGAGAACATTTAAACTTTCAATTTGTGTTTCTTCAACAAGAAATACTTCACACATGAAATTTCGTCAAAAGTATCAAATGAATAATTTCCTAATGAGTCTTGTGGAAAATTTTCTAGTTCATTTTGGGTTTTCCAGATCTATAACAATATGCTTCATATGTTTTTCCCTCTCTACCTTATTATGTATGTCATTTAGTAGGAACCACAATTGGGACCAACCAGTTGAAAATTATCCATTAAGTTTTTCAAGCCAATGACAATTAAGTATTAAACCATAAGATTATGGGATATTAGTTACAATGATATTAATGATATGCAAAATTATTAGGATTATAAGAAATTATTATAAGAACATATTTAATTTATCCAAAGACTTCAACATTTGATCTATCAAGATTTACTATCTAAGTTGATGACTGAATAAGGGTAAGGGTCAATTTTTCAACCACTGAATAAAAAAGATAGTTATGAACATTTCAATTGAAACTTTCAAAATTAAATATAAAGTAAGGAGTTCAAGAGAATGATCTATCTCTAATCAGAGCTGCATTGATATTAGATATTCTTTTGGTAGGTTCTGTTTGAGCATTATCATAAGTTTGAGTATGAGATGATTATTTCCCTAGGGCCTCAAATCTTTTATCTCTTTTATGAGTTAATTTTTGTTACAGCTAAATATGAAAGGAGATGTTGCTCCATGATCTTGTGTCCAAATCATATCACCAGATAGATAAAGGCAATACCAATAGTATAGTAGAGCAATCCCAATCCCGAATGTTCAATCGTGAAGCAAGCAGTCAGATCTATGCTATAAAGAAAAGAGATCACACCTACAATCCTTGCATGTCGAGGAAGGGTTTTGAGTTTTACGCAGATCTTCTACTCCACTTGAGCAATCCAACACATATGTACCAAATCTCTATCCCTACACACAATCAAAACCAAACAAAAATGACAGGTGATCTTCCTCAGAAGATCATTAGATAAAATGAAATAGTTACAACCATACAAATTGTTGAATGCAAATTCATGCAAGGAAGGGGACATATGTTTTGATTAATTATGAAAGATGATTAAAATTCTATACCTTCGACTCCAAGATTCCTCTCCAAAATCCAACAGAGTTTCCCCACTATGCCCAAGAAATGAGTATGAATAGTAGTAGACCAATGGAAAAATACCTCACAAGTGCACTCTGGCAGAAAACTAACAACATAGCCTCATGCTCAAGCTTTTAATACCAACTCTCAAAAACCTAGTTGACCCTCTTAAATGATCCAGTATAAGTAGGCAAAAGAGAGTTGTAGGGAGGATGTTTCTAGATGCTCAGAAAAAAGATAAGTCATAGAAACTTCTACCTAATAAGCCCTAGCCAGTTCAAATAGATGATAAATTGAATTGATCTCCTAGGGACTAAGGCACTATATAAGTCATCCCTAGATGTTGGTACTCAAAGAGGGAAAACAATTCCCTGAACGCTCTCATAGAAAAGGCCTGAGAGCATCTAGGAGGCTATGGATGCTCCCAAAGGATTTTGTGCCAACAATTGGGGGTGAAAATAATGACAAGTTCAGGCTTACATCCATCAATGACAACTTCTCTTACTGATGGCAATAAGAATATATCAATGTCCCTTGATTTTCATATCTTGCATGTGACTGGACTTCAACAACTTTATTCGTAGCCAGCAAGATGTATTAAGGTACCTTGATGCTCATTGACATTAATGGTGAGTTGTCTCACATTAGTTGATGGAATATATTAATGGAAAGTAATCCAATGATCTATTTCCATGCTTGACTTCAACACATCTATTCATTGGAAAGACTTGTAGTACAAGTTTGGTTTCAATGAAGATTTTTTGAAGAGCTCAACAATAGTTGTAGCCTTTCAATTTTACAAATAAGAAGAAGTATATTGATTGTTGGATAGCCCTGGAAACAAAAATTTTATCCTTCAGCCCCTTAATATCTTTAGTAGCCATATCGAAGTGTTTCTACAATGATTTTAATCAGTCCGTACGTCTTGCTACTTCAATATTTTCAAGTACTATTACAGGATTTCTAGTAGTATGTATGTTCATATTTTCAATGCAAAAAAATATTTATGAACATCCTTCATCCTACATTCAATTATTTATTTTAGATTATTTCAACACCATCTCGGTTTCGAATTTAGATTTCCTTCATCACCATTCTTGGAAAAATCAAAATGTTAAGGTAAAACCTAAGGTTAAAATCAACTTAAAATATTTTCAATTGTTCAAAATTTATGGGTTAATGATAATAGACTATCATAGGCTTCATATTCCATTTTGTTTCATCTTTTCTATGTCTTCCAAATTTGTTTCAACCCTCATCTCCTACCATCCCATTAATTTACATCACTTGTAAAGTGAATTCAACTCTTTCTCAAAATTTGCATTTATCTCAGTCACCAACAAGTATTCTCTTCACTGTGTATTATGTCCTGCATGTTTTATTTCCCTACATGTGTTACGATCAAGCCTATTACTAATCAAACATTCAAATACTATATGTAGATTCCATACACATGTTAAGCTCATGCCTATTGCCAATCAACCATTAAAAGACTATATGTGGACTCCATGAAACCCTTCACAAGAGAATTATCTCTTATATAGAATAGCTAGATGTTCCCATAGTGATGGTAGAGATTTTTTATGAAAATAATTTTATTTTCTTATTAGAACCTCCTATGGTTCAAGGAACTAATCCATTAATTTATCTTATGTTTCATCTCAAAATACCATCTTTCCCCAACATGTGGTAGTCTGAACATTGCAGTAACTATGACCTCATCCACTTGGACCATTATCCATTGTACCATAGCTCGATAATACTAGAAGTTGATAGCTAATTATAGTGCCACATCATCATCATAACCTGGTAGTCATTCATCATAACCTATCCAACCTTTGACCTGAAAAAATTCCCATATATTCTCATAATCCTGAAACATAAGAGTATCTATAGGATCTTTTTGGTTTAGTGAACTTCTCATCATAACCTTGGAGTCACTCAACATAGCCTATCCAACCTTAGATTTGAAAATTTTCCCATATATTCTCATATTATTGAAACATAAGAGTCTTTATAGGATCTTTGTGGCTTAGTGAACCTCTCATTTTTCCTCAACTTTTCACTCATGCAGAATAATAGTTTCATTGTTTGAATGACAGTTGTTTGGGTGTTGAATTCCAATAACGAAAAGGTAATAATGGGGGTAATGACATAGTTCATTTCATTGGTTATTATAGTTGTGGAATGAGATGAGTGTATTCTTTTAAAATAACATTTCTTCAAGATGTTCTTCATGGCATAAAATGAAAGGCATAACTCCATCCTTACCATGACTACTCTTCCAGACTAATGGAGACAAGTTTTCACATGCCATGTCCCATGATGATGTCACCTTGTATGAAAAAATAACTTTCATCCTCACTGGTGGATTTGCAATACATCTTACTAACTTGTGTTTTACCTTTGTGATAGGTTGGTGTTGCAAAAATTATCACTACATGAGTCTAGTCAAAGTGATTATCTAATCAGTGTGAAATATACTCATTGAAAGGGTTTTGTAGCAATCAAGTTGTAGTAATTCTATTACAACAACATTGTTTTGAAAACCTTGTTGGTTCTATTTGGAAGAACATGTTACAACACTTCATTGCATGGGTGTTGTAGCATCCAACTTGTAGTTACCAACTATTGGGGTTGTAGAAATAATATTGGAGTAAAGTTATTGTACTCTTCCTTGTGAAATAATTTTATTATGAAGAAATATAAAGAATCTATTAGCCTCATGATTTAGAGGATCCTAATGTAACCATCATGATGTGTGAAATTCCCTTCAAATTATGAGTTATTTATAATTTTTTTCCTTTTATTAACATGTCATATGTTAGATGTACTAGTTTTCATGTTCATGCACCCAAGTGTGGCTTTTTAGGGGTTATCAAAAGTAGACCTTTTTCTTTTTAAATGGAAATGTGATGTGAGAATGATTCATCCAATAAATATTTATCCCTTACAGACAATCTCCATGTAACTATTCAACCAACATTCACTGACCTTCTTCAAGCAGGCTTCCTTTGAAAACGTTTTGTGGTATACATTACTCTTGTCTCCATTCACCATTAGTGGGGTTGTTTCTTCATCAGTATGAAGCCTAATATCCCCATTGATGTACACCATATTAATCTCATATGTCCAAGCCATTAGGTGAAAAATATTCCTTTGATTTTTTTTAAATTTTGAATCAAGTAGTAAGCTCTAGTCTCTAGCTTTGAATTTCTTCTCATTTAAGATATTTTCATGCCACCAATATCTTTGATACTATATATTGTTTTTTGGTGTAAGCCATCTTAACAAAGCTCATCTAGCTCATTAATGTGAAGGAGTCTTTGTTTTTAATGAAGTTATACTATTATTTTAATGGTTTGTATCTCCATATCTGTTAGCAGAAGAACTCTCATTTTGTATATAAATTCATGCAGAGTACAACCAATAGTTATTTTTCACTTTTCCTTGAAGGCCCTATGAGCTTGATGAATTCATTATTCCCAGTACTTGAGGTGTAATCTAATAATATGTGTTATAAAGGAATCATAAATATTGTTTATCCCTTCTACCTTTCCATTTTCCTATGTATGGGATGTTTTTCTAAAATTGTACTTCATCTTGTATGTTTCCTAAGGTCCTTGAAAAATTAGAATTAAATTATGTTCCTCTATCAGTGATGATCTTCTATGGTATCAAAAATATAGTGAATATTTATTCATTGAGAAAATATACCATGGCTTACTTAGTTGTATCTAGAAGTGCCTTGGTTTCCATCCATTACATGACATATTATGTACATACTAGGATGAAAGAGTTGCCACAAGAAGTATTATTTTTTTGACCCAAGGGGGCCCATACCAACATCCTCATGATGAGTCTTGTTATATAATAAAACATCAACACAAAAATGGCTACTATGGATCATATTATGAATATTCAAACTCAACCTTTAAAACAGTTTGAAGACAAAGAGATCCATTATAGGACAAGTTATTGTATATAATAGTATTTGAATACATGTAAGATGATTACAATGAGGGTGGGGGTCTGCTTATATACCTAGGCATGGACCTCCTCAAAAATAGTCATGTCCTTAGGGATATACTACTTCATTAACTAATTTACTAAAATACTATTTGTAACATTGCCTTCCTCTTCAAAAAGCGGCGTCCTTACGGATTACTGATAAAAAGGCTTGATATATATATATATATATATATATATATATATATATATTTTGAATGTCTGTTGTCTCAAAACTATAATCTTCATTGATAGAAGACAATATTATCCTATAAGTGATAAATAAAATGGTCGCACTGAGAAGGGATCATACCATCCTAAACTAATCTTATGTTTAACTTGGTAATTACTTGATAGCTGGGATAATTTCTTATCGTCAATATAGATTTTTCCAACATCATTATTCTTTAGAACATGAGTTTATTGTTTCTATTTTGAGTGATACAGATACACAGTTTGATTGGGATGTCTGCCTTTGTGTTTCAGATGTTGATAAGGAGTTCTGGTGATTTGATTTTCCCTTAACATATGTTTGAAAATTTCTTGATTTACTTTACGTGTTGAAGTTTTTGAGTTAGTTATAGAACCTTCTCTTGGAATGTTCATCATCTAAACTACAACATCTGAGTGTGATTTTCTCCAATTGGTTTATCCTCTTCTTGAGTTGTGATATTGACTGGATTAATATTCATTCATTTATTTTCAACTCAGCCTATTACAATTGAAGACTTCGATAATTCTTCTTGAGTAAGTTGTTATAACTTGTATTTTAGCAACTTCTTGTCACTTTTAATCTTCTTTAATTGTGTAACAAGGTTTTGATTATGATTCTTTAGATGTGAGAGTTCTTCATTTTATGAATTGTTGACTTTATCACTAGTATCCTTCTCTTCATATTTTAAACTTTAGATTTGTTCCAATAATTTTTTATTAAGTTTCTTTAAACGTAAAATTTCCTCTTCTTATTCTGATAGGTGCTTCTTGAGTTCCTTCTTTGTGACCTTAGTCTTCTTCACTTGTGCAAGTATTTTTTCAACATGGTCCTTGAGGCGCAAAATTTCTTCATCCTTTTCCATTACTTCCTTATAATTCATATTTGCAAGCTCTTTATATTCCTGTTTTAAGTCTTTCTTGTTTTGTCAAAGTCTGGCTAGTTTGCCCTTCTCTTGATCTTACAGCCACAATTTTTTGGTACACTGGATTATATCATTTTGTATGGGTGACGATGGGAGTTCAACTTGCAATTTGGATTGTATTTTCTTCATTTCCTTATTCAAATTTGCATGACGTTGCTCAAATGTTTCCATTAATTGTTTTACATCTCTTGCTAATGATAATTTTTTGGATTCGCTTAGATATTCAACTAAAGAAAAAGTTATATAATATTTTGTGCAAATGACATTTTGATTTTTAAGTGATTCTAGACAATTAGGATATCCTTCTAAACAAAAAGGACATTTTGAAAAGAAACCACAATTTATTGTGGACGTTAATTATTTATTTTTTATTTACCTCTTTTATTTCCTTAATTATTCACTTATATATAAACTTTATATAAATCCTTAATTCACTCCTTTTTTTTTTTTAATTCTATGAACTTACAATTATTTAAATTGCCACTTAAGTGATTTTCACTATTCTCATTTTACCTTTAAATTTTGTTCTTTTTATAAAACTTCATTATTCTCCCTCTGCCTTTGAATTCTCCTTCTTATAAAAATTCACTATGCTCACTTTAACCTTAAATTGTCATTCTTATAAAACTACTTAGATAAATCTTTTGTCGAATCACCTCTTATATCCCTTCAATTTTTTTTACTGAACCTAAAAATTAATTTATTTTTCTAAGTTTTCCTCCTTTTTATGCACCTATTAATTTTCTTTTTAAATTGAATGAAGCTTGGGAATTTTTTATTTAATGATTTTTTAATTTACTTTATCTAATCATCACTTTGTACTTTTAATAATTTTACTGATGAATCATGCACCTTCACAAAATATAGCGAAACTGTGGTTGTTGTTGGAATGTTTGTAGAAATTCAGATAATGGTATGGACACGATGGCAAAGATTTGTACTTTGACTTTTAATTTATTTTTATTTTTTTTTGAATTGTGACTATACAGATTACAATATTATAGATGCCTTTGTAGTAACAAATTGTTGATGTGTAGTGGTTGAATGTAGCAATTGTCAATGAGGGTTGGAATATAATTGCTTTTTTATGTATAAGAAGTCAATTAATTTCACCAATATATACACTTGAGAGAATTACAATGACTTCAAGGGTACAGTAAAAGAAATGGTATGAACTAGTTGACTCATTGTATAGAAATCAAATAGAATTGTCAGTCAAACAAACAAGGATTGTGTGGAGGTGGTGGGGGAACAAGCCCTATTTGGTTGATGAATCAAAGAAGAATGGACAATGTAGTAACATTATTTGAACCAGAAACTAGGGTAAGCTATGGCACGACTATTTGAAAACCGTGGTTGTGGTTGTGGTTTCAGGATGGACCTCTTTTTGCCGATGCAAGAAGGAGTATCATGATAGTAGTATCGTCACAGACGATGATGGAAGGGGCAGATAATAGTAGGTGATGATGCTTGTTGCGGTGTCTTTGGATGGAGTTTGCGAAACTGGAATAATAACACAATGGCGTGGTAAAGTCAATGGGATGACAATAGCTGTGTATGTCACAAGTTAGCGAAGAAAGTGACAGGGTTAGGGTAGTGTGTCAGTGGTCAGGGAAGTTACATATGAGTGGAAATGGATATGCAGCTTGACGGTGGTGTGGTGGTTCTGTCATGTAGTTCAAATAGATTAGCTCGGATCGTGGTGTTGGTTTCCATAACTGGAAACTCTATCTTGGATAAGAGTCGCGCTGGTGATATTTTTTATATAATTTTGTTCTCATTGTTTTTTTCTTATAATTTTTTATTTTTTTTTTTTATATACTCTTTTTTAATATTTTTCTTTTTTAATTGGTTAATTTTTTTATTTTTAACCCTTCTTTTATAATAATTTATTTTTAATAATTTTTTATGATTTTTTTTTAAATCTCTTTCTTTTTATAATTCTTTTATTTTATTTTATTTTGATGGCCATAGGTTTTTTTTTAATGGCCAAAGGCCTCTGATGAAATCAACAAATGGAGAAAATCTAAAAACTTTATAGTGAAATGCTTTCAATTTCACAACAACAATTTGATTGCAAGGTTGATGGCCAAAGGTTGGATTAGACTGGATTTGTGTAGCGATTGAGTAGTGAGAGGGTTGAAAAGCTTTGATACCATGTAACAAACAAATTTTGTATACTCAGAGGAATGCTCTAATGCCAATGTTACGAACCAGGTTCGTATGCTCAATAGTCTTCAGAATACTTCAAAGGTAAAAACATCCATTGTAGGACAAGTAACTATATTATAAGAATATTTGAATACAAGTAAGATGATTATAATGAGGGTGACAACATGCTTATATGCCTAGGAAGGTACCTCCTCACAAACGGTCATGTCCTTAGGGACATACCTCTTCATTAACTAATTACTTGTTAATTAATGAGTAGTCATTATTATTGTTATTTACATTATATATATATATATATATAATAGATAACACAAAGTGAGTTAGTAGATACTACAAAGAGATTCTCATTAGGAAAATAGTCTTCTACGAGAGGTTCATTCTCATTCATCGTAAGTCTAGAAACAAAATCTGCCATTTCATTATCCTTCCCTAGCTTGTTTAAGATAGCTATATCGGATTCCTATACTAATATAACCATTTAGTTACCCTATCATTTGTGATTGATTTATTCATTAAGTATTTTATGGCAGCATGGTTGGTGTATAAAATCACAAGATAACCTATTATATAATGCTAAATTTTATTAATAGCATCTATAATTGCAAGATATTCTTTCTCTGTTACCGCATATTTTAATTTTGTGATAGAGAGAGACATTTTACTGATAAAGTGTATTTCATATGGAATATTTCCTTATTTCCGTAAGGCAACTCCAATGGTGGTGTTTGATGCATTTGTAGACATGTGAAATAGGAGGGACCAATTCGCTCCTCTCAGAATAGGAGCCTTGGATACTATGGATTTCAATTCTTCAAAGTCATGTTGGTATCTCTTTATCCACGTATACTCAACATTTTTATTAAGAAAAGCAAACAAAGAATCATCTATTTATGAAAATTATTTTTTAAATGATGATAATAACCAAAATGTCTCAAGAAACTTTGTCTTTCTTTTTGTTTCCATGGAGCAGTCATGTTTAGTATTATCTTTGTTTTTGGTGGGTTTTCTTGGATGAATTTTTATGAGATATGATTCCCTAATAATACACTTTAGTTAAAATTGTGTAACATTTCTCATTATTGAGGGACACATGGGTCTCCCTACATCTTATTAGAGCTCTTTTAGGGTTATTTAGTGTGATGGTCCTCCTAATTAAGTAAAATAGAATGTTCATATAACCTTTCATAGGCACATAAATAATATATTGCACCTTTCCTTTTGCACTTAGTAATGCTTTCTTACCTTAAATAAGTTCTTAGGAAGGTTAGGAATATTTATCATGCTTTTGTGCCTAGTGTGCATTTGATTCAGGATATTGAGAAGATTTGGCATAGATCAAGAGGATATCCAATTAGATATATTTATGGGAAAAATCCATTGTTGCATGAAGATCAAACTCAGATAGCTTGAAGCACTGATTACTCCTACCTATAGTTGAGAGGTCACTCAGGGAGCACGATCTTTATTTTTAGTAAGTTTGGAGGGAAATAAGACCTCATTTCAAGAAGGTTTCTCCTCTCATTTTGTATAAAAACATGACTCTAGTAGTACATTATGGAGTTAGAAGCTCCCAATAAGTGAGTTAGAGGAAGCAGTAGGACCTTAAGATCTTAGGATTTTTTTTATCTCTAAAATGTTTCATGTACAAGCAATTTTCTTATTAATGAAATAAATATTTGGTTCTTATAATTTTGTTCCTTAAGGGATATAAGCTTCCTTGGGATAGGGCCCACCCCAAGTGCTCAAGACCCCTTTTATATTATTATATTTTATGCACTTCATTTCTACAAAAATATTTTTTGAGCATTGTTTTTACGCACGGTTGATTAATTTGTTTTTTAATAATTTCTTCTTCCACAATAGTTGATTACTATATGGAAATTTTAGGATTATTTATATTTCTTATTTATGATATATCTTGATGTATTTAGTTCAATTTTGTTGTATATATTTAATTGTTTCTTATCGTTAATGTGTGTTGTAACCATATAGTCCCTTGTTTTGCAAAGCTACAAGAGACTCTACTATCACCCATTTGTTGAATAAATCCTTATATAATTGACATGAGTGCATGAAAATGAATGTATAAACATTGATTATCATCTCATTATCTTATTTTTCCTTCAAACTACATCCTTAGAGAATTTTCTTGCTCACTGGATTATCTCCTGTAGCAAAACAAGGACTCTTGTAACAATTTTCATTTTGCATCCAAAACTCATCTAAACTTGCATACAAACTATGGTTAATATTATTTGATGTGTTAAAACATATCTATAAACCTAAGGATTCAGTTTATAATCAAGGAGACCAAATAGATTCTTTGACCTATTTTTTTGTAGAAATTTTATTTTTCTTGCAAAATTAGGGTTTGTTATTTACATGCTTCATTTAAGCTATGAATTTTCTTTCTTCATAACATATAATAACTATTATTTTATTTACTCATAGTTAATATGGTTTGATTTATTTTCATTTAGATATCATATATTTTCTTATTTCCATTCATTGCATGAAATTATGAATCTTTCATGTAGCATACAACAGTTAGTGGGGTGTCTCAATAACTTGATCTCATCTCAATGTCTTCATAGAAGTCATCAATGAGAAAAGATAAATATAGGTTGAACACATAGTGTTGATCCATCTTATTTTTGTATGAACATAATGATGACAATTAAAGGTGAGACCCTTAGAAGTTATATTACTCTTGTTGAAATACTGAACTCCGTCACTTTTTGGTGCTATTGTGAGGGAGGTGTCAAAGTATATATTGTCTTCTTCCCTAGCTGATTTACTCTTTCACTTAATAATTTCACTTTTTGCAAAAATGATAAAATCTACGCTACGAATTCTTCATTCCAATCTATATATATATATATATATATATATATATATATATATATATATATATATATATTATTATATATATATATATATATATATATATATATATATATATATTGCATTAGCATTTCTCAATAATTTTTTTTTGAAAAAAGACATAAAAGTACATTTCTTTCTTTATGCCTCAAAGAGTTAGGGATAACAAAACAAAGTTCTTATAAAAAACACCCACTTCCACCAGCAGTAGACCTTCTTTTGTTGATTTTGAGCCTCTTGCCTTGTCTGCAAGGGATATTGAGGTCTTCTTAGGTGATTAAGAAAGGATGTCCGAGGATCATGCAAAAGTAGAAAAACCTTAAAAACAAACCAATAACATGGCTAAAAACTAACAACCTAAAATTTTCACATTCGATATTAGAGAAACATATGGAGAATCCAAAATTAAGGTCATCAATCGATCTATCCTTCCACACTTCTATGGGATAACTATTGAAGACCCTAACACTTTCATGTTTCAGTTTATTATAGTTTATAAAACTTATAATTGCAATATAGATGAATAGAATCTCAGATTTCTCCCTTCCACTCTCAAGGATGCATTCGGGCACTAGTTTATGATACTAGAAGGGGATAATATCACTTCACGAGAGCAACACAACAAGATTTTAATACCAAGTACCTATATTATTACAAAGAAAGAGACATCAAAGATGAGGTATTCAAAATGACTTAAGGAGTAGATGAATCATTGGAACATTTCCAGGAAATATTTCAGTTCAGTTACAAAAGAGTGCACAACTATACTCTAGATCGAGATTCCTTGATTGGTATGACTATGGGGATTTATAAAAGAACTAACACAAACACCCAACCTTTTGGCAATGGAAAAATCTATTAGCTCAGCTATGATGATATCAAAACAATATTAAAAAATCATTCTAGAGATACTTCCTAGAGAGGTAGAGCAAAAAAATATTTTGTATGTCCCTCTTCCTCCTCTACAATTACTGAGAATGAGAAAGGAGGTATGGTATATGACCTAAAAAATGATATCTTACACACATTTTCTATGCAGATGGATACAATACAGATCAAGAGAAAACAAGAAGAAGTAGAATGGGAATTAGGTATATTTTTCCCTAGATACACTAAAAGGCGTCCTAGGATGAGTTTCCATTAGATGACAAAGAGATATGTTATGTATGTGAAGAAAATCACTCCACTAAAAAATATCCATCCTTTGTAGGTTTGAAAGCTCTATACCAATGAGAAAAAGGGAGCATGGCATAGCTCTACTTTTTCATTCAAAAGAGGCCACAAGGACCTAGGGAGTATCAATAAGGTATAAACTACCCTTCTTTTTTTAATACAAATTACAATGCACATTTCCAACCTTGGTGTCTTCCTAACACTTCACCCCAGTCTATTGCCACTCCATATAATTATTCTACCCAAAATTCTGTTTCTCCTTTTCAACCATATCCACACCAACCTCCTCAATAGGGTAATACATATGTAACCACCCCTCCCACATTTAACCAATTTCACCAGGTTGTTGGGATAAACATGAGAAGAAGAGCTATTATGACATGACTCGACCTCCTAGGTTCTAATAATGAAGTTGGCTTGACTACTTATGAACAAATCACATCTTACAACAACCTACAAGGGCTATAGGTCACTCAAATGTTTAGTGACCACCTCAGGTGGCAAAAACCTGAGATCGACACCCTTTTCTCTGATGTGTGTCCCCAATCACTTCCAAAAAAATCCCTCCATGCACTTGAAAGCCTCCAAACACATGCACAATCCTGCATCCATATATTTGCAACCTAAAATGTCAAGTTTAGAGTATGTGGTCCTAGATTATGAGTCTAAATTCCATGTCAACCTCCAGACCACTACCTAGAACTCAATGAGACTTTCCAAAAGCAATAATCACATGATAACAATGTTAGAAATAAAAATATCAAGGCAGAAATCGACATAGACTGTCTAGAACATGACACAAATTTCATCAAACACATTACATACAACCTCTAAATGTCCATGCAGACAAAGTTCACCTCCCTTACATATCTAGCACAACAGACAGAATTGTGTACATTTTGAAAAAGAACAATATTAGAACCACATTTAAACCCATGAACAGAATCAGCAATTGCCTAAAACTGGTCAAAGATCCACTTGATTAGGAAGAATTTTAAAGAACCCGCCTAGATTTATATATAAAATAATGGGTGAATCCCATGATACATAGGAAAATGGAAGGAGATTTTATCAATAATAATACATCTATCTATCTATATATATATATATATATATATATATATTGGCGAATCTCTCACCAAATTTATATTATCTTGTAAATCATGGCGAATCTTTCATTGGATTATAAAATCTTGTAAGATCTTGGGTGAATATTCATTGAATAATAAAGGCTTTATAAAGGGCTAACAATGTTCTTAATGATATTTCTTGTAATGGCTGAAGCCTTGCTAATCAATCCATCAAGAACCAAAACAAGTATATTCCTTATATGGAATATAAATATATTTCTTATGGAAATTCAATTAGGTTTAGCGCAGGTGGTAGGGAGAAATCCTACATGTGACAATGTGTTAGACTCATAATGAGTATTTCTTGTAATGACTATGAGCTTTGATTTCTAAGCAATCCCTCGAGGACTGAAATATGTATATTACTCAGATGGAATAAGAATATATTTCTCATGTATTGGAATATAAATATATGAGTGAGGAGTGGGAAATGAGCCACAATAAGTCCTTAGAAAATTGACATGAAGAAGATAAGTGCAAAAAATAAAAAAGGTGAAAATGGAAAAATTGAGAACAAATACAAGGGAGAAATGGTGAAACAATAAATTAATAATCCATGGGAGGAGCAATGATTAGAGATAGTGAGGGAAGATGTTCCCTCAGTCTAGGGGTAACAAAGGTAGACATTAGAACTCTCACTTATACAAGTGTAGCTAAACAAACATTAAGCTCTATGCTAGTCATGAGAGGGAGGAAATCTGGGAAAGAAGTGTGAGAGCAAGAATTTAAATGGAACAAAGCATTGGGATTACAATCCTTGCTCGTTGAGTTTGGGTACTTCCTTTGAGGCCTATTGAAAAATTAGGAATGATCTATCTATGTATCTTGTTATATAATTAGTTTGTAAAATAGTTGCCAAGTAGCTATGTTAGAGCATGGATTTTGTGAAATGTGTTTTACTCATCCTACCTATCTTTAGATGGATATGGACAAATATGAGTATTAGAGATAGAATTCTCCCATTTTTTTGTTGTAACAAATTGTACAGGTTTAGCCATGTCCATCACTAAGTATGCCCCAACTATATCGGCAATATTCCCAAACCAAAAACTTTTTAGTACTAAAAAGCATAAAAAAATTCCAACATTACATACTAAAAGAACATATTAATAAAATCTGCATGGTGAAAATCAGCACGAAAGGTTATAGCGCATAAAGGTTTGCAATAGAAATCAGCCTTAAAACTCCTGCAACCAAGCAAAACAATGATAATAAGCATGTATCTCCCTTGGAATTTTATGTATCAAGATGAAACCCCAAAACGCAAAGCCTTAGCTGAAAATAAGTGAGAACCCCACACATGAATCAAAGAAGAGGTTTCTACCCTGCAAAAATGCTCAACATTTCAAAGCGACGTCCTTAAAATGCAGAGCCCTACATATATTCGCAAGAGCTAAGAAGGAAGATGAGATTTTACTATTTGCGAGCAGGTAAATTGCCTGATCATGATTTAACTAATGTTTTGTTAAATTTCGTGGGTTACAGCTTGCAATTCAACTCAAAAAAATTATAATGTAATTAACTTATTTATTCTTTATCTTACAATATTTTTTGAATTGCCAGTTTTTACATCTTAGTATCATCCTCTAAGTGCAAAGAAGCCTATCATGTGGCAAGGAATCTTTTTTCTACTAGGGTTTTGGATTTTAGACCATCATTGGAAAACTTGGCTCAGTGTGAATAAAAATAAGTTTTGAATATTTAGTTTTTTAATATTTACTATTAAAAAAATTTTAATATAACTTGAAACTAAGGGAGATTTATTTTCAGTTTTGAATATTTATTTTTTAAATGTATATTAATTAAAAAGTCTAGGGAGAATTAATTTGATAGAGATAGTAGTTAGTGTTGTTATGATTATGCTTAGTGATTTTGTTTAAAATTGCTATATGGACAAATTATAAAATATTTAAATTTTAATGAATATTTATGGTCACTAAGTACTATGATTGTTTCCTTAACATGATAAAAAATGAACTAGATAGAATCTAACAACAATTTAGGATACCTCTAAGGACACATATAAAATAATAATTATAGTTATCATATTAAAATAATAATTTATGTTTTAATTTAACGGAGTCAACATAATATTATATTGCATGATGGTTAATTTTCATATCCATATATATATATTAGACAAACCCTTGTAACTTGAAATGACCTCTTTAGTTTTGGAATTAAATAATCTATATATAATTGCTTTTATTAGTTTTGTGAGTGATCTTGTGGAAAATATGAGTTGAGTGATGAATTATATAAATAAACCATTACAAATTTAACTATATCTCAATCCAGAAATTGAAAGTGAAGATAATCATTCACTCACAAATTTGGACAACTTGTAATTATAATTATCAAATCACTTTCCCTTTATATAATATTGTCTCATCAATAATTTCTATATCAAGCTAATTAATTATAATTTAAATGAATTGACAAAATTAGCCATTAAGATAGAAAGTGATTAAGCAATTAATATACCATATTTTACTATACACAAACTATAAAATATAAAGCAACAAAAAAAACATTTTTCTTATGATATTAGAAAACCTGAAATCTCCCAACAACTACTAGTGGTTCTAGCTATTTTCAGCCCCATAATTGATATTTTTCATATTATTGACTTTTGTTTTAATTTAAAATGAAAAAAAAAGGTTAATTAAGTGGATAGATGTCTTTGTTTTGGAATAGGGTTTCACAATCATGATCAACCTATGCAAACCTCCCAAGTGATATGTAGAATATGGGCACTTAATAGGCAAGGGCCATAGGCGCTTCACCTTATCAAAACCATAATCAAAAGTAAACCATATACGTATATAAAAAAAACCTTACATTTTGCAAATCCAATAAACTATATGCCTATGTAAAAAAACCTTACATTTTGCAAATCAGAGTATACTACTTTAAGAATTCACAATATACCTCTCTTTTGATACATACCAACCTAGATCCATCCTTAGTTAAGGTGAATGGAAAATGAGAATCAAAACCTAGTGAATGGAAAATGAGAATCAAAACCGAGGGTTTCAAGGGATACCCAGAGGAAGAGGGAGAAGATGGATCTAGGCTAGTTTATGAGAATCAAAACCTAGTGAGTGGGAAATGAGAATCAAAACTGATGGTTTCGATGCATAGGAAGAGGAAGAGGGAGAAGACGGATCTAGGCTAGTTTAATTCCCCCTTTAAAAAGAATATATTCCACATGAATATCATGGGAAATACCATGGGTTCTCATAAACCTAGAGCTCAAAAACCATTGGTAACTTCA
>APFE030172256.1:0-19871 GCA_000404065.3 Pinus taeda
CAAAGCCTTCAGGTTGCTTCATGTAGATTTCCTCTTCCAAATCCCCGTGAAGAAATGTTGTCTTCACATCCATCTATTCTACCTTAAAATCAAAAGCAGTAGCAACAGATAAAAGTAATCTAATAGAAGTTACCTTGGCAACAAGAGAAAAAATATCACCAAAATCAATTCCCGGCACTGGGAATAACCTTTTGCTACCAACCGAGCTTTGTATTTCTCCACCTTCCCTTCTGCATTTGTCTTCTTCTTGAACACCCATTTGCTGCCAATGGGTTTCCTTCCAGTCGGCAATTCCACTAGATCCCAAGCCTCATTTTTGTGCAAAGATGCCATTTCATCAACCATGGCCTCTTTCCAGAGTTTTCCATCCTCTGAATCCACTGCTTCCTTCACAGTTCCGGGATCATCATCAGTAACAGACAAAGCAAAGTTTGAACAGAAAGCAGATGGACTATACCTTTCTGGCTGCCTTCTTTCTCGAGCTGATCTTCTCACAGCCGGAGTTTGTGGCTCTTCCTCTTCTGATTCCTCCTCTGCTACAGAGTCTGATTCTTCCTCCTTTAGTTCAAACTCTATCTTCACAGGTTCCTTTGGTTGGACTTCATGTTTAATAACATCTTTCACCTCTCTGAACACCACATCTCGACTGTACACAACCTTCTTGTTACTGGGTTCCAAAGCTTATAACCCTTTAAACCATCCTTATACCCAATAAAGATGCACTTTTCAGATTTACTATCCAACTTGGTTCGTTTCTCCTTTGGAACATGTACATATGCATCACATCCAAATACCCTCAGATGTGAAAGAGAGGGTTTCTTACCAGTCCATACTTCTTGTGGAGTCTTATCCTCCAACGCTGATGAAGGCGACCTGTTGACCAAGTAACATGCATTATCCACCGCCTCTGCCCAGAATTCCTGTCCTAACCCGGCACCACTGAGCATGCTTCTTGCCCTTTCCATCAACGTCTTGTTCATTCTTTCTGCGACTCCATTTTGCTGAGGTGTATATGGAGTAGTCTTCTGCCGTGCTATACCACACTTCTTACAAAATTCTTCAAATCCCTTGCTACAGAATTCTCCACCATTATCTGTCCTCAGTACCTTTATCTTCTTCTCTGTCTGATTTTCCACCAGAGCCTTAAATTCTTTAAACCTGTCAAAGACTTCAGATTTCTTCTTAAGGAAATATATCCATGTAATCCTTGAGAAGTCATCTATAAATGATACATAGTACACAGACTTACCCAGTGATGGAACTTTCACAGGTCCAAACACATCACTGTGCACAAGCTCTAATATTTGTTTCGTCCTCTTACCACCAGAGGGGAAACTCACCCGATTCTGCTTCCCAAATACACAATTTTCACAGAAATCAAAATCCAGAGAGCTATTACTCATACCTTCTACCATACCTTTACCATGAAGTATTCGAAGGCCCTTCTCTCCAATATGTCCAAGCCTTTGATGCCACAACATGGTCTTCTCTCCAGAGACCACTAGATTTCTACTCCATTTTTAGGAACCGTAGAACTATTGCACCCGTCAACAACAGTGCTACCTTGCAGCTTGTACAGAGTTCCAATAGGAATCCGCATCAATACGCAGTGCTGCCGTGACCATCTTTGCCAGGTAATCCTTCTGCAGAGACACTGTCTTTACACCGTGCATCATATCCATCTTGCTTACAAATTAGATTTCGTGGCCAACGCAGGAATTGCAGAGCACCCCGGAAGGGTTCTAAGTTATCCATTGCCACCTGCAACTATCAAACTTTGACTTTTACGGGCGACGCAATGATTCCAGCCTTCTTCATCAATCGTCTCCTAAGAAAGACACACCACCATCATATTTCTCATACTCGCAAAACCACTCTCTATGGGGAGTGAAGTGAAAGATGCACCTGAGTCAATCAACCATGCCTCATGATCTACATGTGTACTTGAAGAAGCCAAGTACACATCCCCACCTTCATCTGAGGTGGTTTTCGCCTCTGCAGAAGGAGCATCATCAAATCCTTTTCCTTTATCAGGAGCTTTAGATTTACACTCCCTTTCGAAGTGCCCTTCCTTTCCGCATTTCCAGCACACCACCTTTGTAGGTTTTCCTGGAGATTTAGATCTCCCTCTACATTTAGATCTCCCACTCGATGACTTATTTTTGTTTCTGTTCTGGGATCGTCCTCGTATAGAAAAGGCATCACCATTCTTGTTGTCCATATTTTTCCGTCTCATCTCTCCGTCAGCAAGGCTGAGACTATTTCATCAAACTGCAAAGCAGTTGCATTGCTACCTATTGCAATAACCAGGACTTATCCCATTGAATCTGGTAGGAGAACACAACAGACTGATGCACTTTATCTTCATTCTTGGAAATTTAATATCACAGATGATAATTGGACACCACAGTAATTAATGCATTCAAATGCCTCTGTCACCGAGTCTCCATCTTTCATCCTCAGGTTATACAGCTTTTTCCGCCGGAGGAATAGTTTATTACCAGGACTTAGATTGGTACAAAGTCCCTACTTGTCCCACAAAGCCTTCGCCGTAGCTTCCCCTGATACATTCAACAATACTGAATCTGAGACACACAATCGTATTGTGCTCTTTGCCTTCCGATCCAGCTTCTTCCATTCTTCATCGGTCACCCCCGTTGGTTTAGTACCCGGATCTACCGCGATCCACTGATCTTTATCCACCAACAGATCCTCCATCTTGAGTTTCCACAACTCAAAACTCTGACCATTGAACTTCTCAAATCTCTATCTTTCCGTTGCTCGCCATCTTCTTTCACCACCAGAATCGATCTCGCAGATCTCCCACTGAACAGGGTCTACCACAGGCCCGAGCGAAACCCCTCAGCAACAAAGGCGTCCCCTTGAAGCCAAAATAACCTCTGATAACCAAATGTATGTTTTAACCCATAATAGAATTACCTGCATACGAATAATAAATCACAGGAAAAATAAAATGCGAGAGCATAATCAATAAAACACATATACACAGAGATTCCCACTGGATCTCAAAACCGCGGACTACCAGCTTGATTTTTCATATATTCCTTTCAATGTTACAATACATATTTATACATGCCGAAGAATCCAATACCATGGACCGAAAACCATCGCATCCAAAACCATGGACCGAAAAGCCATAGGTAGGTTGGCCCAACCTAATATAGGGTCCAAAAAAAAATTTCTCAGGGTGCTGCCTCGAACCCCATAGAGGGGGGCTACCACCCCCCTGTTGCGCAATCGGCGCAACGAAGGGGGGGCTCCGCCCCCCCTCTAACCCCCCGTTTGACTACGTAGGTTAGTCGTGGAAAGAATATAACACAACCTAACAATAACTTAATCAATATGGATGCTTTCTCCTTAAAACCATATGAATAGCAAGAAGATGCCGGATCCCCCACATCGGAAACTAGCTCTTTCCCTGCTGAAGGAAGCATTCTTACTCTCTTCTTTGGCAGCCCCAAAAGATTCACACGGCGGATCGAATCGCTTTGGTTGGTTTTCTGAACAGACTTGTGATTGCTTCAGTAGGTTTGTTTTTTGAACAAACTTGTGGTTTGGTTTTTTGAAAGGTCTCGTTCGACGTTTTTGTCATAAATATTTCTTCTTTCAGAAGTTTTGCAAATGGTTAAATGCTATATAAAATGCTCGTTTCTTTGAAATTCAGCCAGGGAGTGTGAGCTTGTTTTTCACGGTCAATCACGAAATTCATTGTACGCCCTCTATGGAGCCGATGGCGGAGCCATCCAATTGTAACGATCTCAGCGAAGCCAAAAGGTAGTAGATGTTTCAATGTAATGGTTATGGCCCGTGGAGGTAAGAGTATATAAATAAAGTTCTGATATGTAGAAGGTGTTTAGCATCCTAAACTTTGGGAAATAATCAATGTCTTCATTGGAATTTATTTTGATTTTTAGAATAAGTTTGTCACTCTTTTAATTTTGTTAACTATTTTAATGCATGACGATGCAAGTTCCTCACAATTCAATAATTTTTTAATGTTCATTCTACGCCTTCTCGCACGCCTAAATCAATTCTCATCATTATTTTTTATATATAAGGACCAACCAGTTATTGGGATCAGTTCCATGTTTTTAATGATAATAATAATATAATGATAATGATGATTAGTATTTATTTAAATTAATATTTAGTTTATTATGTTTTAAATTATTTACATAATTCATAAAAATTATGGATTTGGAGAAATATAATGATAATGATCATTAGTATTTATTTAAATTAATATTTAGTTTATTATGTTTTAAATTATATACAAGACTCATAAGAATTATGGGTTTGGAAGAATTTTAAAAAGATTGATTCGTCCAAGAGATGTATACATAGGTTTTCGTGTTGTTTTTGTTTTTTATTTATTTTTTTTAAATAAAAGAAAATAAAGTAATTAATTTAAATTTTTGTTAATAATTAAGGTTGCCATTATTTGAAATTAAAATTGGTTATATTTATTTATATCTTTTTGAAGATCCAACTATATTAAATAGATTTTTTCAATTGATTGATAATGATTTTGATAATTATATTTTAAATTTTATCTATTAGTTTTTAATTAAACTAAAATTTAGTTTGCTAAAAATTCTATATAATATATTTGATTATTTTGGGCATATAAATTGATTTTCTTAATATATAAGAGATTTATGATTAATAGGATTTCAGTTTTCATCCTAATTTTTGTTTTTTTTATTTTTATTTTTTTTTATTTTTTATAAAATAAAAATAAAGTAATTAATTTAAATTTTTTGTTTAATAATTAAGGTTGCCATTATTTGAAATTAAAATTGGTTGTACTTATTTATATTTTCTTTGAAGATCCAACTATATTAAATAGATTTTTTCAATTGATCGATAAGGATTTTGATAATGACAATTTGAATTTTATCCATTTTTTGAATAACTAAACTTAGATTGCTTAAAAAGGCAACTTGTTTGTTTGTTTTTTTTTTTTTTTTTTTGTTATCTAAGTACATAAGATTGGATGTGGGAAGAATTTTATATATATTTTAATAACTAAAATTAGTCTGCTTAAAAATTCTATATAAATATATTTTGTAATTTTGACATATAAATGATTTTCTATTGATTTTGGAATAATAATTATTTATAAAAAAAAAAATATAATGTTAATTTAAAAAAAAATAATTTATTTCTCCATCATCCACATTTATATTCATTTTGTAATTTGAATATTATAATATAATATAAAATAAAAATAAAAATAATTTAATTATTCCACAATTAACCTAAAATAATTATTTAATATTAACTTTTTGAATTTATTTCACAACTCTAATTTACTAAGTGAATAAGTATTTTTAATGTTGATGTTATGACTAGGATTAGATTTGTTATTAGTATAATGTTTTCATGTGAATTGTAAAGTTAATATTTTGATTCATTATTTTGGAAAGTGATTTCAAATTTTTAATTTTGAAATAAAGCAATCAATTTAAATCTTTGTTGATAATTAAAGGGAGCACTATTTGAAATTAAATCCAACTTTATTAAATAAATTTCTTCAACTTATTAAATAAATAGATAAAGAAGAATTGTTGGTTTGGAGAATTTTAATAGTTTAGTGATGATTAATAAAGAAATTTAAATTAGTTATAATAATTTATATTTTCTATTAAATATCCAACTATTTTAAATCAATTTCTTAACTTATTAAATAAATAGATAGAGAAGAATTGTTGGTTTGCATAATTCTAAGAGTTTAGGAGTGATGATTAATAAAGAAATTAAAATTAGTTATAATCATTTATATTTTCTGTTAAATATCCAACTATTTTAAATAAGTTTCTTCAACTTATGAAATAAATAGATAGAGAAGAATTGTTGGTTTACATAATGTTAATTATTTGGGAGTGATGATGATTAAAGATTCCAATTTAAAATTAGTTATAATCAATTATTTTAAATACATTTCTTCAACTTATTAAATAAATAGAATTAGTGATGATTAATAAAGAAATTAAAGTTAGTTATAATCATTTATATTTTCTGTTAAATATCCAACTATTTTAAATAAATTTCTTCAACTTATGAAATAAATAGATAGAGAAGAATTGTTGGTTTGCATAATTTTAATTGTTTGGGAGTGATGATGATTAAAGTTTCTGATTTAAAATTAGTTATAATCAATTATTTTAAATACATTTCTTCAACTTATTAAATAAATAGAATTGTTGGTTTGGAGAATTTTAATAGTTTGGGAGTGATGATTAATAAAGGTTCTGATAATGACAATTTGAATTTTATTCATTTTTTGGATAACTAAACTTTGATTGCTTAAAAGGCAACTTGTTTGATTGTTTGTTTGTTTGTTTTTTTGGTTATCTAAATACATAAGGTTTTGGATTTTGAAGCATTTTATCTATTATTTTAATAACTAAATTTAGTTTGCTTAAAAATTCTATATAAAATATTTGGATTATTTTTTGGAATAATAAATTAATTTATAAAATTAAAAATATAATTTTAGTTTTATAAAAAAATTATTTCTCCATCATCCACATTAACATTCATTTGTAATTGAATATTTATATATAAAATAAAATAAAAATATTTAAATATTCACAATTAACTTAAAATCAATATTAATATTAACTTTTGAATTTATTCACAATCTAATTTACTAAACTGATAAGTATTTCATGTTGATGTATGACTAGGATTAGATTTGTTATTATATAAATATTTTCATGTGAATTGTAAAGTTAATATTTTGATTCATTATTTTGGAAAGTGATTTCAAATTTTAATTTTGAAATAAAGCAATCAATTTAAATCTTTGTTGATTATTAGAGGGAGCGCTATTTGAAATTAAATCCAACTATATTAAATAAATTTCTTCAATTTATTAAATAAATAGATAAAGAAGAATTGTTGGTTTGGAGAATTTTAATAGTTTAGTGATGATTAATAAAGAAATTAAAATTAGTTATAATCATTTATATTTTCTATTAAATATCCAACTATTTTAAATAAATTTCTTAACTTATTAAATAAATAGATAGAGAAGAATTGTTGGTTTGCATAATTTTAATAGTTTGGGAGTGATGATTAATAAAGAAATTAAAAATATAAAATTAGTTATAATCATTTATATTTTCTGTTAAATATCCAACTATTTTAAATAAATTTCTTCAACTTATGAAATAAATAGATAGAGAAGAATTGTTGGTTTGCATAATTTTAATTGTTTGGGAGTGATGATGATTAAAGATTCCGATTTAAAATTAGTTATAATCAATTATTTTAAATACATTTCTTCAACTTATTAAATAAATAGAATTAGTGATGATTAATAAAGAAATTAAAATTAGTTATAATCATTTATATTTTCTTTTTAAATATCCAACTATTTTAAATAAATTTCTTCAACTGATGAAATAAATAGATAGAGAAGAATTGTTAGTTTGCATAATTTTAATTGTTTGCCAGTGATGATGATTAAAGATTCCGATTTAGAATTAGTTATAATCAATTATTTTAATACATTTCTTCAACTTATTAAATAAATAGAATTGTTGGTTTGTAGAATTGTTGGTTTTAATAGTTTGGGAGTGATGATTAATAAAGATTCTGATTTAAAATTAGTTATAATCATTTATATTTTTTGTTAAATATCCAACTATTTCAAATAAATTTCTTCAACTTATTAAATAAATAGATAGAGAAGAATTGTTGTTTGGAGAATTTTAATAGTTTGGGAGTGATCATTAATAAAGATTCTGATAATGACAATTTGAATTTTATCCATTTTCTGGATAACTAAACTTAGATTGCTTAAAAAGGCAAATAGTTTGTTTGTTTGTTTTTTTTTTGGTTTTTGTTATCTAAGTACATAAGGTTTTGGATTTTAAAGCATACTATAAGGATTATGTATACATTTTTGGAGTATTAAATTTCTTCAACTTATTAAATAGATAGATAGAGAAGAATTGTTGGTTTGGAGAATTTTAATGTGGGATATTTTATTTTGATCAAAATTGATTTTTTTTCGTTATCAATAATATATTTTAAATGTTGCATTTCATTTCAATTCTATATATATATACTTAAATGAATTACACATTTCTCTCTTTGTAGAAAATCTCTAAATTATTTTACTTTTAATTCCTTCTTTCTTTGAGTGTGTATATATATATATAGTTGATATAAATTATGTTACTTAAGATAGACATCAAAATATGTATATCCATTTCTATTGCATTTTAACTAAAACTAATCAAGTATGTATACTCTAACCAACATTGTTTTTTATTTATAGTTATTTTATTTTTATTTTAAAATGAACACGTGCCAATTTCACATTGAGCATGGATGAAATGACACGTTTCTCTCAGACTAAGTATTACAAAGTCTTCCCTTATTGTAACTTTCTTAACATTATCAAACAACCCCATATTTAAGAGTACAGGTCTTCCACATCTATTTTTCAAAATTTATAATCTTTAATCCCTTATAGACTATATGACTTACATTAAAATTTTATATTTTATTTAAGTGATTAATATATTTTCAAATACACATTAATATTACTTAAGATACTACTTAAGATTTTACAATGGGATATTTTACTTGATCAAAATTGAATATTTTTCTAAGATAATTCAAATGTTTAAAACTATTTTAATGGTAAAAAAATTCATTTTTCAAAAGATTTGTATAATATATACATATATGTATAGTTGACATTAAATATTTTATTTAATATGGATATCAAAATATTTTATCTAATATGGGAATTAAAGCATTTCATAGACTATTTTTCTTATATTAAAATTTTATATTTTATTTAAGTTGTTAATATATTTTCAAATACATATTAATATTAATTTTTGGCAACCTCTATCCTTATATCTTGCAAGTTATTTCAACAAGTAAAGTTGCCAAAATTATGAGCAATACAAGGAACAAAAAGAAAAGAACGTCAAGTGCCCGAGGAAAGCATAATTTTTGGAGAAAGGAAAGATTTTTATTACAGAGATTCAGATGGATAGATTAAATTATGGATATTGGGGGCACAGTGGATGCAATGGGTTTTGGCATCTAAAGCTATGGAAACTTGGGTGTTTTTTCCGTGGGGTTCCCAGAATGCTGGTAAGTCTTCTCCCTCATAATAAATTCATTTCTTTAATTAATTTCCCTTCCATGTGATTTTATTTGTTGGGCATTTGTATATTCTGTATAAGATAGGAACACTTCCAAGTTTCATTAATCACCAAACAGTAATATCAAGATAAATTTGAAAATTAGAATCTAAGTAATAGAGCCTCTTCCACATGCATGCTTATATCAAATTCATTCTCTATGCTAGAGCCTCTTGCGGTAGGGGCACACACACACTCTTTCTGTATGTATGTATGTGCTAGACATTAGCATTGAAGTTCACTTGCGCGTTAGGTAGTTTATCTAAGCTAATGCAAATGGGAAAATAAACCATTTTCATGAATCCTTCATTGAAACAGTTGTCTCTGGGTCTATCTTTTGCAGCTTTGGGGTGAGTTTCTTGTTCTTGGGATTCCTTTGCATACTCATCAGCCTTTGAATCTTGCATTGAAGTTCACCCCCCGGTGGAGGTAGTGGTCATTGCTTTGGGCAGCAATGTTGTCAACGGAGTTGAAAATTTCAATAGAGCTTTCAGCATGATGGGTAAAGCTAGTGTATATATTACAAAGAATGCAAACTTATACCTGATTGCACCTGCATATGTAACTGATCAACCTTGCTTCCTTAACTCTGCAATAAGGGCAATCACAAAACTTGGTCCGCATGCTTTCTTGATAGTTCTGAAAGGAATTAAAAAGGGATTAGGCCTGCATATATAACTACTCAACCTTGCTTCCTTAACTCTGCAATGAGGGCAATCACAAAAATTGGTCCACATGCTTTGTTGACAATTCAGAAAGGAATTAAAAATGGATTAGGCCGGACTAAGGGAATAAGGTATGGGCCTCAGCCTATTGATTTGGAAATTTTATTCTATGGCAAACTCAAGGATTCATCATATACCCCATCAGAATTTGTGGGAGTGACCCTTTTTTCTTGCTCCGCTTGTAGACCTTCTTGGATTGGTCGCTGGTAACGACACTTTTGCCTATTGACATGCCTTGTCGGAAAGAAATGGCAGCATGTTTGAGGCATGGGAGAAACTTGGAGGGGAAGACCTTATGGGACGAGAGGGAATGAAGATATTTTTTCCCATTGGAAATGAGTTATTGGATTGGTCGAGAAAAACTCATGTCATGGGTGTTTTAAATTTAACACCAAATAGTTTTAGTGATGGAGGACGGTACACGTCTGTAGAGAATGCAATTAATTAGGTTAGACGGATAATATCTGAAGGAGCAGATACGATTGACATTGGAACACAGTCAACTAGGCCAACAACATTAAGCATTTCAATAGAGGAGGAATTGTCTTGGCTTTTGCCAGTTTTAGAAGCAGTTGTGTAGATTCCTGAAGCTAAAGGTAAAATCCCATCAGTAGATACTTTCGATGCTAAAGTTGCATCTAAGACAGTAAGAAATGGAGATCATGTTGTGAACGATATATCTGGAGGTTGTTTGGATACCAACATGATTTCTACAGTTGTTGATCTCGTTGTCCCTTATATCTTAATGCATATGAGATGGGAATTGTCAACAATACAGAATGATGAAAATACAACCTATGGGGATGTATGTAAAGAATTTGCTAATGAGTTATGGTTACAGATAAAGAATGCAAAATTTTTTGGTATACCTGCATGAAAAATTATAACAAACCCTATTATTGGTTTCTCTAAGATGCTTGAGTAGAACTTGGAACTTGTTAGGGGTCTATCACCTATTCGATAAGGACTTGCAGCCAACAATGTGGCTGCTTCTCATGGGCCTATTTTAACTAGACCCTCCCGAAAAAGTTCTTTGGGAAAAATATTACTACTCCCTACATTGGCAAGGAGAGCCAGCATATATGTCTTCAATCCTATTTCAAGAGGCTCTACATCTTTTTTGAAAATGCCAACCTTGCTTGAATTCTAAATTGCTAGTCCTGATCTGAAACCTTGAATTTACCCAATTTCTTTGAAGTTGCACGACATTTTCATTCCATGAAAGGAGATGCCCATCAATCTTATGGCATCCAAAATGCTTCTACCAGCCTGTTTGAACATCTAGTTAGCTGTCTCCAAAGATAAAAGCGTTCAAGTCTTTGTTGGTTATAGTCTTGAAATTGTCATAGTTATGATTTAATTTTGAGTTTGAAATTGATATTGTTGTGTCTCATATCACCATCTGTTGCATGTGATTAATGTTTAATCTGTTCTGAAAAGGCATTTGCAATATTGAGTTGTTTTGTAATTTCAAGATTGATGAAGGCCTTAAAATGTTTATTGAAACTTTCATGTGTTATCCTTTCCTTAAAGAAAATATTTTTAGCTCGTCAATACTACTTGTCCAGAAGTGTTGAATGAGGAAAGAATTTGGCAGAGTCCTTGTGCCTTTGCACAATAATATCTTTTAATTTGACATACCTTGGAAGTTTAATTGATAGAATCAGGGGCACATTTCTAGATATGTTCCAAACTAGATTTTATTTTGTTTAAGATTTGGTCTTTGGATGTTTGGTACTTGCCATTTGTAGTTATTGAATTACTCATATACTAAGTATTCAAGAGAAATTGGATAGCACTTGAATGGAAAGATTCAATTAACTAGTCATCGTTGCATGTTTCGAGGCAAATTCAAAGGATATTTGGGGTTTCTAATTCATCTGAAATTGTGCATTGCTAAATATATTAATATTTGGAATTATTATTGGTACTTTCCATTCTTATTTTTTGAACTTGTCATATCCTAAAAATTTAAGAGCGACTGGATACCGCTCATAGTTTTAAAAACTAGAATCGGGTTTTGAAAATGTCACCTATCTAACCAAGTTTTGAACTGGAACCTAAAGGGATTTTCTACCGGTTGTTATTTGGGCCTATGTGACCGACCGATTTGGCCAGTTTCTAGTTTAAACTAGATGGTTTTTAAAACTATGATACTGCTTGAATAGGAAAGTTTAGTGATCAGTCATATTTGCATGCTTGGAGTCATATTATGAGGGAATTTTTGGATTTTCAATGTGTCTGAAACTATGGATTTCTAAACATAATTTAATTTATTTCAAAATTCCACATGCTAAACTCTAAAAGGTTAATATGATGAACTATGGAAATCTGCATTCTCAAATATTTCAAATTTTTGCTCATAAGTAGATTAGACATTTTGCTTGCAAAGCACTAAGCATTACTTTTAAACTATAGATATCCTGTCGAGCAATGCATTTCTATTATCATCATCTACTGTTCATAAATAATCAAAGGGATATACACGACATATGTATGCAGTTTCCTCCACATATAGATATAAGACTCAAAGTGGAGAAAAATGCATACATATGGCATGTATATCCCTCTGATTAGTTATGAACAGTAGATGATGATAATAGCAATGCATTGCCGCACAACATATATATAATTTGTGGAAGGATGTTGCCTAGGGGATGCTCCTAGATAATGCAGTCTCTTGTTCATGAGTCATTGTTAAATATTTTCTCCAATTTTTGGATTGGTTTTGTAGGTTCTTAAATTTTCTGATATGGTAGGTGGTGAAACATTCGATCCATCATTTTTTGGGTATGCATATGGAGTTGTATAGGAGCACATTGTTGATGATGATGATGCATTTTGATCAAAGGATGTAAGCATTCAAGATCCAAGCCTCATCTACAAATTCTGACTATAGACACGTTAATAATTCTTGCAAAGACAAGAGAGATCTATGTAATATCTTCTCTTTGTTTTCAATAGTAGAAGAAGAGAGGCTCGTCAAGGAGGCAGGGGAAGCCCTATATTGGATTTCACACCATAATAAAGACAACAGTCAACAAATGATGAACACTAGGCTAGGGCACAATCATTCAAATTGATTGAGTGGTGGCCTTAATGCTTTGTGTGGTTTTAGTGTTGCTTAGAAAGCCACGATATAAGAAGGAAATTAAGCAATCAAGAAAACTAGTGACAGAATCTGCTTTGACTGGCATATCATCATAATTACTTGTCAATCAAAAGCATGTATCTCAAGCAATGAAACTGGGTTCACTTTGTCTTCTACAATACCACTCATTTGCTTTAGAGGAGATATAAGAAGCAACAAGCAACTTTGATGTGTTCTTATCGGTGAAGGCTCCCAGATTTATTAGAGTTTCACTTGAATATTATGAATTTTGGTCAGAAAATCGTCTTGTTTTCTTCAGAGTATCAGTTTTTGGCAATCTTTGTCCTTATATCTTGCAAGTTATTTCAATAAGTAAAGTTGCCAAAATTCTGAGCAATACAAAGAACATAAAACAAGGAATGTCAAGTGCATGAGGAAATCATAATTTTTGGATAAAGGAAAGATTTTTAATACAAAGATTCAGATTGATAGATTAAATTATGGATATTGCGGGAACTGTGGATGCGATGGGTTTGGCATCTAAAGCTATGGAAACTCGGGTGCTTTTTTAACAAGATGATAGTAAAGTCTAATGAACAACCTTTGTGGGTTGAAAGTGGACCATTATTCCCATCATCTTCAAGCATCGATAATTTAGATGAAGACTCAAATAGAAATGTGCGTTTGAGATATAGAATTACATCAGAAAATGGCATGTTATTATGCTTTGCAACAGAGGATGGATCACTTTTAGAGCTCTCATAATTGCATCATCTTAAGTTGATAAACCACGGTCGACATCATGGTGATGTTGCAGGTATTGCTAATGTTGGGACCTTGCGATCATAGGTAACATGCATTGTGAGTACAATTTGAGAGTTGTATGAATTTGACATGAAGTCAAGGCCATCATGGAAGAAACATATTTAGGTTAAACCATGAACGGAAAATATTTCTCTGGTACCATCTAGAGGTTGTACTTTGCATAGTTTGGTTAAAGAAAGTTCAGGGTCACTTTTCTCCCTAGCAAGGATGGTCTGCTATTAGAGAGATAGTTATTCCAAAGAAAGTGGAAGTGGTTTATGCATATGACACCTAATGATGTTTCTTTTAGTTTGTTAGGGCTTAATTTTATAAATGAAACATTTGTTGCAAAGACATTCTCAATACTTTTGACCACCAAAACAGGGTCAGCATATGAGTACCAACTTACAAAATTATCAAGCACGGCAAGAGGAGAAGGAATATCATAGAAATGGATAAATCATGGATATCCATAAGATGATAAAGTTGCAAGATCTATTCCTAGAGTATTGCTTCAAGCTAGAAGGCCCTTATTTTTTCTTTGGAGATGGTCAACTAGGGGAGCTTCATTTGTCAGGTATTTTTGGGGAATACGTTGGTCTGTATATGCATAAAATTCTTTGAAGAAAAGCATTAGCTAGCTATGAATGGTCGATAATTGATGCACTTGAAAGTGAAGAAGGGAATTTAGGTTATTTCAAAGAAGCTCATGGACCCTCAAACTATATTGAAGGAGTTAGGGATGCACTAGATCAAGATTATGCAATTGATTCTGGTAGTTTATCAAAAATAAGAAGAAGAAGAGGAAATAATTATCAGAACTCTAGTATTGGTCACAAAACACAAAATCATGATTTACAATCTGAAATCAATGCAAAATTCCTAATAATTAACAATATTGGCACTCTTTTCTGCATTCATGCAATGCAGCCAAAATATGGATGTGAAGGAAATTTTGACATTGATTCTGAATTTGTTGTTCCACTGGATTTTTCCAAATGTGTGATTTTCTTTTTGAGTAATGGATTGATGGAAAGCTTGAGTTTATGGTGCATACATATAGCGTGTATATCCCTTTGATTAGATATGAACAGTAGATGATGATAATAGCAATGCATTGCCCCACAACATATTTATAGTTTATGGAAGGATATTACCTAGGAGATGCTCCTAGATAATGCATTCTCTTGCTTACGAGTTTTGTAGGTTCTTAAATTTTCTGATATGCTAAGTGTTGAAACATTCGATCCATCACTTTTTGGGTATGCATATGGAGTTGTAGAGGAGCCCATTGTTGATGATGATGCATTATGATCAAAGGAGGTAAGCGATCAAGAGCGATTGGTAAAACTGGTTATGTTGTCTCCTAGGTATTGCATTATCTTACCCTGCAGTGAGTATCTCTCCAATTTCTGGATTGGTTTTGTAGTGGGATGGGGTGAAACATTTGATCCATCATTCCTTGGATATGGAGGTGAGGTCGAAGAGGAGCACACTGTTTTTTGATGTCATTTTGATCAATAGATCACATAGTTCCAGAGTAGTAAAACTAGTTAATGTTGTAATTTTTTTATGGAAAGAACAATTATCTTCTCAGGTTGTGCATCATTACTGGTGTTGTGCTAAAAAGAGATTTTAAAAATAGTGATGACTATATTCAGTCAGGTAGTTTGGAATTGCCTAAGATCACTTGTCACATGCGTGATAATTAGGTTTCCATAATATTATGAGGTGTGCTAATGATTACATGCTGGATGAGATGGAATGCTCTATGCACAACGCCTTTACCCACCGTGATAAGGATCACAATGGAATCTAACATAGGAATGTGAGCTTTTATAGAGTTTTTCTTTCTTGGGTTGATTAAATTATTATCTTCTTAAATATTGATTTGTTCCTTTATCTACAATTATGTTATTTAGCCAATATGCTTTCTTTCTTGATAGATAATTGTTGATGGTGGTGTTGTTGAAGCAACTTATGAGTGCATAGATAACTTGGTAACCATATAGGTTCTAGGGGAATCTCTTTTGATCACACCAAGTTGAGTGCGTAGTCCTTGACTCTGAATGGTACTTTTGCAATTTTTTAGTTTTTTGATTCACAATGTCAATTTTGTTCAATATCTTACTTCCTCTATTTTGTTTCTAAAATACAAATTTTTGTTGGGAATGATGTCTTCTTGACAGGTTGTTATTGGTGGTTCTGTTAAAGTAACTTGATCGCTATGCTTCGGGAACTTGGCAACCACTTTAGATTCTAGGGAATCACTTGCTATTATAGAGTTTGAAGAATCTCTTTTTATCATTTCAAAGGTGTGTGCATAACTACTTATTCTGAGTATTGGAATGTAGGTTCTTGCTATGAATGATGCAAAAGATGCCTTTATTAATTCTTATTTTCAATGGCCATTTACATTTATGCCTTACGGCGTTTCCTTTGCAACATCTGGTGCAAATGCTAGTATAAATCCCAAATATAATCTCAAATTAAATCATGAACTGGTGTAGGTTTGATTATTATTCATGACAATAACCCTAAGTTGAAAACCATATAGATTTTTTTCCTACAAATCGGATAGCTCTGATACCATGTAGAAATTTCACTTGTAAAACAAACCGATATATGCAATGTCCTAAAGCATAATACTTGTTCTACTTCTACAAAACATTAAGTGGAAGCATAATCGAATTCATGAGAAACATCAAATAGAAACATGCATAACTGATCAAGAGAAATAATCACACATAACACAAGATATATCCAGGGGAAAGCACCAACATAAAACCCCAACCATGTATTATCAATCAAGTGGAAATCCTCTTCACAATACAAAAGGAATCAGCTCTCAAGCTATCCAGTTCTCAATGAACTATGAAGATATGAAGATACGTCTCATGAACCAACCAAGCCCTGTATATAAAGGCTTTACCTATGGTCCAATCCCTATTTCCTTGCGCATTTTTCTTAGGAAATAATAGCAAACGCATATGCAATTAATTCCAAACGTACCAAGTCAACATATGGTCCAACTACGCAATCTTTGAGGACACTAGTTCCTCAATCATGCAAAAACTACTTACTAGAAATAGTCAAGCATCTGATAGTACATTGTCCCTCATCTGATCTCAACTGAGTCTCTGATAGAATTGACATGCAATAGTTATCCATGAGTGAATCCTCAATTATCTAAAATAATAGTTGTCACATGCATGCAAGCATTAACAAACTATATTTTATTATTTTAACAACTTGTTAAAATAATGTAGCTAGACTTGACTAGTTAGAACTAAGTCAACTGATTCTCTCATTATAGAACTCATACTTATTCCCTCAATCAGTGGAGGAAATTAAGGATAAATTCCTCAATCAGTGGGACAACTCATGTGCATGCTCAAAAAGACTTCAAATTCGAATTTCCTTAACTAATTAACTCAACTGAATTAATTAATTAATATTTCCAACTGCTGTTAAGACCAAAATTAATTTCACTTCCTATAGATAGACTAGGGACTGTTATAAATAGGAAGGGACCTAGAAATGCTATTTTTAGACCTTTCTATTTTTAGCAGTTTCACCTCTCACCCAATGTGGCCAATGACCTCACTGGCCAAACTGCTATTTTTATACATGTTATTTTTAGCAAGTCTATTTTTAGCACATTCTAAATTTAACATTTCTCGTTGCACATTTTTCAACACTCCCTCTCAACAAGAAAGGCTTTCTCTCGAACCTGATCTTGTAACTCTAGAATGTTCTGCATGCAACACATCTACCTAGTCCACTTGCTCCAACAACACGTGGAACAAAAACACTCCCAACTGACCATTCTGTTGGGCTAGGAACATACTTTGATGCTGAAGCTCTACCTACTGCTGACAAGTGCTCCCTCTCTGACATCTACACTACTGCAACATATCCATGCATCTCGCACCATTGCACACCTCTCTGTGCCACCTAGCATTGTGCAAAACACTTGTGCCTCTCGCATTGTTGCAGCCTGCTAGCTATGCACTGTCCTGGGATTCCCTGCACTATCGCTCTCTTTGGCGCTCCATCCGCATTTGTCTATATCTAATCATTCAGTTCTTGCTACTCCACATCGGGGCTCCTGTAGCAAGGTCTCATCCAAGAGGTTGGGTACCTCAAGGATCCTACCCCTCCTCCTTGGGACGATCACTTTATATCGCCCCACCTCCTACCTAGAGGTATGGCTGCATGTGATCCCTCAACCCACTTGGCTCATAGTTTCCCCCTACTAGAGGTCTCTGCATGAGTAGATGTCTCTACTTGATCTCCACTCAACTTCCCCTATTGTGGCTGCTCCACAACCTCCTGAAGCTGCTACACTAATCGTGGCTCCTGCACAATCGTCTGAGACTTCTTTTGGCTCTGCGTGCTGAGAGGTAATATACGCTCCCTCTCAACCATTAAGTCTCCATTAGTTGCCTTGCTCCTCAAGGCTTTGCATGCATCTTGAACCTTAAGAGCATACAGGTTCTTGACCTGTGAACCAATATGGTTCACTTGTCTAGTGATGATGTGTCTAAGGAAAACCTTTCCCTTACTCAAGGCTACATCATAGCCTCTGTCTTCCAGCATCGCAATCAACACCAACTTTCTCTTGAGTCCTGGTACATACTTGACATCGGTCAAGGTAAGGTGAGATCCATGCTTCCTCTGAAAAATAACCATGCCTACACCTGAGACACCATACTTCTCATCATTACCCATCGTTATGAGTATCTAGAGATCTTTCTCCTCCAAAGTACTGAACAAACTCTCATCGTCGGTCATGTGGGAAGAAGCTCCACTGTCAAGAAACCAACCACTTCCCACCATGGATGAAACCATGCATGCAAAGAGTGTGAAATCCAACTCAAACTATGAAGCAAGTGCCTCACCTTCAGATCCTTCCCCAGATCCCTTCTTGGATTTCCTCCGTGGACAATTTGCAACATAATGGCCCACCTCATGACAACGAAAGCATCACACATTCAATTTGTCAACTTTCTACCCATCATTTTAAGAACTAGATTCGGAAGAGAAACCTTCTCCTTCCCCTTCTTCACCATACTCGCTAAGGCACAATTCTCCTCATCATGCATGGATGAAGAACTATCTCTGGTGCTCCGTCTAATCTCCTCCTACATCAAATCCAACATAGTCATTCCTAATCTTGTAGTTTCTCCCTTCCATTCATCGAGTCCTGGTAGCTATGCCAGCTCTTAGGAAGGCCAAGGAGTACTAGACTCACCATATCCTCATTCGATGTCATGACCCCTATACTTGCAAGCTCATCCCTGCATGTGATGAGCTTGGTCAAAAACATAGAGATTGTCTCATCCCTTTCACACTTGATCTTTCGAAGTTTTTCCTTTAGTTCCAGCTTCCTCTGATCACTGCTATTCTGATATAAATCTTTCAATGTTTTCCACATTGCATGCAAAGTCTCCTTCCCATGGAGGCTCGATATGATCCAGATTTAAACAAGAACGCAACAAAATACAGAGATAACCATATACACAAAGATGTAGTGGAAACAATGCTTCATTTCATTAATGGAAAATACCGAAATATGCTTACAACCAGAAATGGAAATAAACCAGCTAGGGCGATGGTAGCTTATCTATGAGAAGAGATGTGGTGACTACATGCCTCTAAACTGTGTTAAAATGAGGCTCGGAGGCCTATTTATTGTTGAGAAACAAAAAACCCTTCACATCCCAAAACCTAACCCTAGAAGATGAAACGCCAAATTGTGGGCCCCGTTTGGCTAAATTGGTACATCAATTTCCCGGGGTCGTAACTTTGGCATATGATCTCCGTTTGATGCGTACGATAGCTCGTTAGAAAGATCTATCCGAGAACTACACTTTGGGAAGGGAAACATGGGTCCATGGAACCATGTTGCCCCCAGATTTCTCAAAAAACGTCGTTTAGGGCCTCAAAACGGCTCCAGAAGTTCAGGACCTGAAAAACTGCTAAAAATAGTAAGTTGTGCTACAATTAAGGAAACTGAAAATGCTGAAAGAAACAATGATGGGGGTCCAG
>APFE030172269.1:0-14244 GCA_000404065.3 Pinus taeda
AGCTATTAATTTGTTTTCACCGAGTAAAATTTCCGGTACATGTCAGGTTTAAGCCAATGTTTAAAATAAAATTTTCTGCTCAATAAATTTTTATCCAAAGTTTATGTTTTGACCTCTTATTGCCAGGATTTTCTGAAAACTTAGGGTAAAAAGTTTAGCGTCGCCTGTATAAAAAAAGGCTGGTGCTTTGTTTGCCAAAAAGCTTTAACCAAAGTTTTGATTTTAGCCTCTTATTTCCCGCTTCAGTTGGCATCATCGCAATCTTTACGACCATTTTAATTATACCCTATGTAACAATTATTTCTGCATGTTTGAATTAAAACGCATTGTGCCACCTAAACCGTGGAGAGTGACAAATGTCCTTCCCAGGCAAACAAAACTTTGAAAAAATTGAAATCCGTACGTTGTCGTACATAAACAACTCAATCCTTTCCCATTTCTTCAGAGAGGAGTTGCTCGATCAGTATTCGAACGGTACCTGATTCGTGTTGCAAAGGTTACATTCTACAAGTCCAGGTTTGAATCTTTCTTTTGCCTTTTGCAATTTAGTTGCCCCATGGATTTATAAACCTTGCAATTTAGTTTCCCCATCGCCCATATGGAAGTTACAGAGACGACAATGATCTAACAGCGACCCAACATCAATTTTCATGTACAGATTTAAAAGAACCCTTTTAAATGTCTATTATTAAAGTACTTTTTCGAATAAATTGTTCGAATCCCTGAAAGGTTTCAGTATTGAAGGTGACAAACACCGAAGGGAGCTCTCTGGTGTTTCTATTCTTGTAAAATGGCCATATTTTATGCTGGAAAATTGCAGTGTGGCATTGAATTGTGAATTTGGTGCTGCAGAGTGTGTTTTTTTTTAACTTTCTTCTTAATTGGAGCAACTGAATTGTCGAGTTTCAATATATGCATTTCAATCCTCTGTATCTCTATCCAATCTATGATAAATTACCCCTTAGATTTAGATTCCATAGATTATCTCTAAATTGACTATCCTGCACAAAGGTGAGTTTTTTTTTACAAGAATGGCTTCAGAAGCGATTGAAGGTCCGCCTGTCCGGCGTTTCCATCTTCCTGTTACAGGTATTAAATCTCTCTTCTTATTGTTGGTTCTCTACTGTGTCAATCTTTTTTTGCTAATAAATCTAAAATTAAAATAAATTTACAAAATTTCAAAAATACTTACATAAATTAATGTGTTTTGCAGGTAAAACTCTTGGTTGCCACTGATGTTGTTGAAGAGGGCATTGACGTCCAAAGGTGTAGTTGTGTCATTTGTTTTGACTTGCCAAAGATAGTACGGAGCTTTATTCAATCTCGTGGACGTGCTCATCAAAGGAAATCAAAATTTATCCTTCTCCTTGAGAGGTACTCTTATGTTATGTTGTAATCAATTTATAGTTTGTGCGTAATCCAAATAGAAACAGTGATAGACCAGGAATTTGACGTTCCACACAATTTCTTTTTGCAAATTTAAAATTTTGAAAAATTTGGAAAATTAGACTGGGAAGTATTTCATACGTAAGTTACCATGATAAATTCTAATAACTTGTTTAAATTCTATTGTGTGATTCAAACATAGAATAATTTAGACAACTAGTTGCAGCACCTATTCCTATTTCCAGTCTGGAAATGCACCAATCTATCCACCAAAGAGTGGTGATAACATATAGGTGCATTTCCAGACAAGAAACGTATCGGTACTACAACTAATTGTGTCTAAGTTACTTTCTATATAAATTATTAATTTGAATTTAAATCACTTATTATAATTTATAATGACAACTTAAATATTTACATCTCAATTTAACGTTTCAAATTTTCTGTAGGCATTTCAAAATAATATTCAAAATGCAAAAAAATTTGTGGACAGATCTTACGTTTATATTATTCAATCGTCGATTTTTGGCCCATTCCTGGCCTCCCTATCTCATATTCTATGGAACAATGCTCGCCAAGATTCATCCACATGATCCACAGTTCGCCAGGCATGTTGCGATTGAAGATAAACAACCCAGGGTGTCTCCCACATCTCTAACAGTATGGAAGAAATCTCTTTTTTACAGCTGCAATGGTTTTACAGTATTCAATTCGAGTGGGAAACTTGTGTTTAGAGTCGATAGCTATCCCTCATATCCCAAGAACGAAGTCGTGCTCATGGACGCTGCAGGAATGGCCCTTCTCACAATGCGACGCAAGGTATAGAAACATATCTAATGTCCTTTCAATGGGGCTAAATCGTTTGACATTGTTGTAACCCTTGGAATTGAATTGTATTATTATATGTGAAACAGAGGCTGAGTCTGTGGAATGAATGGCAAGGATTCCTAGGAGAACCCCGGGATGCTCAAAAACCACTGTTCATCATGAGAAGAGCGCCATCTGTGCTGATCTCCTTAAAAAGAAGCACCGGGGTGTGCGTGCGTTCTTCCGCTAAAAGCAAGAAGAATAATAAGCCGCACTTTGTATACCGTGTTGAAGGATGTTATGCCAAGCGTTCCTTCACCCTTCTCAACCGCTTTAATGAAGCCGTTGCAGAGGTATGTATGTTCCCTGATCTCCTATTTACATTGTACATTAATATTCAGAGTAATTTATAGGATTCGCTTCATTCCAATTTATGAAAATATATGGGACTTTGCAGGTGAATCCAAAGAAGGTGAGATCAGATATAAGGCTGGGACAAGATGTGTTCAATCTGACAGTGCTGCCTGGCTACAGCCAAGCTTTCGCTTTGGCGTTGATTATCATTCTCGATCAGATGTTGCCATCGGACTGAACACTTATTGATTCCAATGGATACCAGAAGGAAATAGAGAGAAGGTGATATGTTTCAGGTTTCCTACTCCTTTTTTATTCGAATCGCCAAATTCTGTCCGACAAGAATTGAGGATGGAGAATCCCACTGTCACCATATAACCGATAACTGTAGAATACCATGTTTTACAAGAGTGACGGACAGGTCAGGCACTTGGCTCTTATGCGAGGGCCCACATAGGCACTTGGCTCTCATGCCTGGGCCAGATTAATAAATCTCAATATTAACTATATCTAATAATTAAGAGAAATGTATTTATTTCAAATTATAAATGTAAGATTAAAGTTTTTTAAAGGAAATAAATAGGAAATATTTGGTTTGAAAAAAATATTATGTTCTAATAGATAACATTAAAATTATTTAATAATTTCACTAGAATATTCATTAAGTTATACATTATCTCACATATAATATGAAAAATATTTAAAAATCCAAAATATTTGAACAGGTTTTCAGTTTCAAAACAAAAAATAACATATAAATAAATAACATTATTTATGAAATCAAAATGCTCACATGCTCTGTATTCCATCCTCGCATGCTAATCCACTTGCCTTCCCATCTTCCTTGTGCGATGGATTGTCTGTTTCCTTTTCTGGGTAATGAATCTTTTCAGTACACCATCCGTTAGCGGTGGATAATGCTTTCTCTGGTTGCAATAATTATTTGTTTCATAAAAAACATACTTTCATCTGCGGATAAGTGTTCTGAATAGGTTCCATCTCCAGTGTCACAGGAGGAAGTGGATCAAACCAATTCAAATGATGGTGTATTGAAAAGATTTATCGCCCAGGCAAGTTAAATATTCTTAACTCTTTCTTTTTTGAGGAAGCGGATCAAACCAATTCAAATGATGGTGTATTGAAAGGATTTATCGCCCAAGCAAGTTAAATATTCTCAACTCTTTCTTTCTTAATGCATTACGTCCGTGTCACGCAACGTTTAATCTTATTGAAATTTTTCTCATAGGAGGAAGTGGACCAAACCAATTCAAATGATGATTTCATACAGGATTGTCTCCCAAAGCTTTATTTCCCCATCAACGTTGTCTGATGGCAGGAGCTATGTGAGGTTTACCCAGCAGAACAAACCCGCGTTGCTTTTCAAGCAGCTAATACCAGCTTTCTGCAAACCAGAAACCATAATCATGTGCCTTTTTCGTAACCTTTTCATGTTTTCCTTATGTAATTCTTCATAAAATCTTCATCTGAAAGCATACAAGCAAGAAAATGCTGAGTCTACGAGGACACTAAGCTAAAACTCGACATCCTTCTAGCCATAGTTACTACGGTATCGTTATAAGAATATATTGCACCAACTCTGAAGCCTGGAAGGCCAAGGTCTTTAGAAAGGATGTACACAATATGGACGCGGTCTGAGTCATTTGGCCTTCCACTAGCCTGTAAAACCTCTGCAATACTTACAAAATCGAGAGGTAGAAAGACTGATCCTGAATATATTTCATCGCATATCAGGTAAATGTTCTTCTCTGATGCAAAGGACAAGAGGTTCTTCAATGTTTTTCTTTCCATTGTGGTACCCAATGGATTCGAAGGATTGGTTACCAGTATTCCTTTTACCCTAATATTCTTCTGCTTGGCTTCATGATATGCTTCTTCAAGGGCAGAGGATGTAACCTGGAAATCATTGCTACTGTTGCAATGGACTGGGATGATTTCCACGCCAGTTCTCCATCTCAGATCTCTGTCAAAACTGCATTAGAAATTACATTTATTTGTCAATAACTCAATAACTTATCAGCATAATTTATCCAGACCGTTCCTCTCAAATCCTCTCCTATCCGAACCGGACTATGCTTGCTCGACGATCAGGAACTAACCCTTCACTCTCCCCATAACTAACCCTTAAGACTTCTCGCACGCTCAAAATACTAGAGAAATGATCTTTGATATCTTCTTCATGTTGTTAAATCTGGGTCTGACGGCATACTTGATAGGAAACATGACAAATTTAGTTGTGCGAGGCACAAGCCGGACCATGGGATTTGTAAGTAATATATTTCTAATACTAGGAAAGTTATATGATATACCTATATATTTTTTCTTCTCCATGTAAAATTTGTCCTAATTGTTAAACGATTGCATGTTAGAAAGAACATATGTGGAATGACTGGCGATAGTGTTAATGATGTAGAAAGCACATATGTGGAATGACTAGCGATAGTGTTAATGATGCGCCTGCGCTAAAGAAGGCAGACATAGGAATTGTTGTTGTTGATGCAACTGATGCAGCAAGAACTGCTTCTAGCATCTTCATTCAAATAAACTTTCTTTAAGTTCATACCCCACCTCCAACATAGGCGGAAAAAGCATACATATAGCCCTTTCAATCTTGCTCAATCCATTTGCTGTTAGCTAACTTGCAATGTCCCCTGGCAGGGACTACCGCCACGGGCAGTGGCTCCTTGTTATCGATAGAGTTGTTAATAAAACAACCTTCCTTATTATTGTGTAAATTCTCCTTATCGTTATATAATACCATATTACTATCACACTTATTATAATACTTACTATTCTTGTCAAACCACACGTTACCATTCCGCTCAGGCCTATTATTATTATTATATATCCATATGTGCCTTGACCTTGGCTTTATTTTTACTCCTAATGAGATGTTGCATTCCGTAGTTGTGTTAATTAACTTGAGATATGTCTGCCAAAGTCATGGGTTGAAATCCTTGGCAATATAAATGGTTCTTGCTACGTACATAACATCATACCTGCATGTTATTCTGACTTTAATTCCGCAAAAAATTACGGGACTGATCCAGCTAGTTCCTAAATGCAGTTAGCAATCGAACTTGAAGCTCATATTATGCATTGTGGATGAAAATTGAGCCAAAGAGCATGGGAATTCCTCCCACCTACAAAGTTGGACAGTCAAAATGGAAATAGGGGTAGAAAACTAGAGTGGATCATTCAGAAAATCAATGGTTTTATTCACAGAAAATTTTCGATATATCTCACACACGTAAAAGGAAGCACAAATAATCTACCATGATCTACCACGGATCCATCTGGAACTAGCGATGCGGGTTGTTTATTTGACACGAATTCCCACCTCACAATCATGAAATTAAAAAACCCAACAAGAAATGTGTCTTTAACGTGTCTTTATTTCCATTAGCCACTAAAAAGGATCCTATTTATTTACAATCTAAATCACACACAGTCAAAATCACACACAACAGAGATGTACAAATAGAGATCAAATAATCATCAAAAGTTGTGGTCGCAGTTCCTTAAGAAATGAATCCCATAGTATATTAATTTTCAGTCCAAAGGATCACACATTCAATGATCAACTTTCTTCTTACACTCATAAGAACAACACACCTTACAATGATCTATTCTCCTCACACTTATATTTATAAATATACACAGACATGATCGAAAAACTCTCAAAATGTTACAAAATAGGCTATTCTATGCACACAATATTACCCTTTTTTTAAATGAATGATCACAACCCCTATCTTGAGAGAGTCAAGGTTGAACCCGCTCTGATACCATGTTAGAAAATTTGAGGGAAAATATAGAGATTAGGCACACAACACAAATCACACTATGATATTTTTATTTTTCACAATAGTTACAAATATATAAAATATAAATCAATCACCTTCGACACATCTAGATCATGACTACAACTCATACATAGGAAACAACTTCTAGATTGGCGCTTGGAAACTCACAATGACAACTCATAACAATACATGGAAGCATTACTTCCAATATGATACCCACAATGCCCCCACCAATCTTGTCCCCTCTAGTTCTTTCCCCAACTATGAAGCTCCTTCTGGTAATTCCAATGGAGGATTAGGAAAAGAATTAGCATTGAAAATGATCACCAATGGACGATTAGTACCTTGTCCTTTGGAAGAGATGGAGTCAAGGAGAATTTATAGTTTGGGAAGAATTCACCCAATCAAGGAGGCCTTCAACAACTTTGCATGACATTTATAACACGAGAACTGCTAATGCAAGGAATTTATACTCTAGTTTGAAATAAATGATGAATTATCGAGATGTTTTTAACATAAATTATCTCTAGGAACATTCACCCAATCATACATGGCCCATGGCATGATGCAACACAAAAAAGAAAAAAGAAAAATCCCACAATTTCATATAGAGCAACAGTAAATTTCAAATTTGTATTGTGACAATTCCAACAACATTCATGTGACAAAAGTAAATGACAAGAATAAGCATTAAAAGAGTACTTACATGTATAAAAAAAGTATATCAAATCATCAAAATATGTCAATAATGAAACTCCAATATAAGAGAGAGATATCCAAATATCAAAATTCATCCATAACATCCAAAGTCGTCCTCCAAAAGGGATAGTGAAAAATTTACAAGAGCAAATAACCCAATCCAAGTGATGATGAATGAGAGAGAATGCCTCTCTTCTATTTATACAATCCTTTAAGGGATTAAAATGGCCTATTTTGGACTAATAATGCCCCTAAAATAAAAGAATGTGCATAATAACAATACTTTTGGTGACAAAGCCACCAAAATAGCTCAATAACATAAGAATATGCATCTCAAGAGGGTAGAATGATCCATATAGTGAGTCGCTGGGATTTTGAGGAGGCCTAATGAACTCCAAGGGGTGCCATGATGTAGAAATAGACTCCAAACATAGTGGAGAATGGTATGGCCCCTTATTTTCCAAGCAAAAACTTATGGTGCTCCCAAGTGGGTATTGGGGCACAAGGACATCCTCATGGGTCTCCAAGTGGATTGAAAATTCCTATAGACTGTCTATAAGGGCTCAGATGATGACATAATTTCTCCCTCTATAGTGGGACACATCCTTTCGACCCTAGAACATCTTCCAAGTGAATGGTGCATGTGTGGACCTAGATGGGCATGATAAACTAGGTGCATCATCCTCATCCAAAAGGTGGAACACAACCAATCAACGAGTGGTGTTGGGGATCCATGAAGTAATCTCTACTATGGTGGAGGCCCATGGATTTAAACACTCACCCTACAAGTGCCAATGTGGCCCTCTAGACAGATAGGACCCAGTATAGGGAGATCAAGCCCCAAATGGAGACCCACCTGCAATATTGCATAAGATCCAATGTGTCCCATTTTCCTCCAATAAAAACCATCAGAATAATAAAGTAAAAGAGCTTACAAGTCATGGAATCAATGGAGAACTTCATGGTGGCATTCCCTTCCATAGTGGGCTTTAGCATGTACAAGTGTATCCAAGCTCAGTAGGGGGTTAATCAAGGACTCTATTAATCGATTAAACATTTAAAGGGGGAGACATGTCCACGGTACATCCCTCAAGTGGAGAGTGGAAAATGATATAGTAATGGAAAGGTGTGGGGATCAAGGGAATCATTCAGACCACATGTCATGGTACAAGGTTAGCTATGATAAAGGAAGCCCACACTTGGGTATATGAGTGTAGGAGGGAGAAAATCATAGTACATGAGCTACCTCAGTGTTTGTTCTTCCACTCTTCTTCATATGCCTTTTGCCTTTGATTTATTTTTCTTCATAATTGCTTAGGGCTCCATGGGAGAGAGCATGATGTGTAGTATATAGCAATGGATACCCCCTTAAGGTGAGGTGGTTCATTTCCCACCAGGGGTTGGGACAATCATGTGTTCCTTAATGATGGAGAGGACTTATCTAGGGCCCATAGGAACTAGGGTGATCACCATAGATAAGGGGTAGAGCTCATGTTTCAATTTTTCCCACGTGCTAAATTTGGATGTCCCGACCATCTTTTTCATTTTATGGTACATTACCTGCTGAGAGTGGCCAAATTTAGCTTTTCATTTTATTTTTAGTTGCATCAACCTCTAGGGCATCATTACAGGGCTGACCGAAGGTCTGGACAAGGAGAGGGGGAGGTTAAACCTATGTGGACCCGGATAGGAAAAGAGATGAATGGGGCTAAAATGAGTCGAAGGGGAGTGATGTAGGTGTTATCGGGAAGCGAGACCATGCAACCAAAATCAGGATTTCTGATGTAATGGCATCCTAAACCTAATGGTCAATAAAGGAGATCTCACAAGACTAGGATACAAGGGTAACCACGAAATCGGGTAGTGGAGACAAGAATTCCCATGCTTCCTCTTTTATGAACTGCTCATCTCTACTGATTAGGACTTTCTTGGTTAATGGATTGTAGAGTTTGTATGCCTTGGATTCATCATTGTATCCAAAAAATATGCATTTATCCCCCTTGCTGTCCAAATTCTTTCTCAACTCATCCGAGACATGTGCATAAGCCACACATCCAAAAACTCTCATGTGAGTGACATTTTGTTTTCTTCCACTCCATGCCTCTTCAGGAATAATGTTCTGGACGCTTTTGGTTGGACATCTATTCAACATATATGATGCACACGCGACAGCTTCAACCCAATAGTCATTTGGCAAATGCTTTGCCTTCAACATACTCCTTGCCATCTCCATAATGGTCCTATTCTTCCTTTCTGCTACACCATTTTGTTGCGGTGTATATCTTGTTGTGAATTGCTTATGAATTCCATGTTCCTTGCAAAATCGAAGGAAGTCATTTGAGATGTATTCTCTACCTCTGTCAGTCCTGAGGACTTTGATGAAATGCCCGCTTTGCTTTTCAACAAGAGCCTTGTATTGGCCAAAGCACTCAAGCACTTCACTTTTCTGTTTTAGGAGAAAAATCCATGTCTTCCTTGTGTAGTCATCTATGAAAGTCAATACATAGTGACTACCACCAATTGATGGTGTCTGCATTGGTCCACATAAATCTGAGTGGACAATATCCAAAGGTGCCTTTGCCCTCATTGACTTTCCTGCTGGAAATGTCTCTCTATGTTGCTTGCCCAAGATACATCCTTCACATATGTTGTCTGGTTTTTCTATGAGTGGTAAACCCTTCACCATGCCTTTCCTATGCAGCAAACCCAAACCTCCAAAGTTAAGATGTCCAAATCTCAAGTGCCATAACCAGTTTTCATCTTTTACCTCTGCTTGAAAGTTTACTTGTGTGATAGTTGTCCATTTTCTACCATCCTCTTATGAGTTCATTAATAGTTGTGCTTGTGCATCTTCTTTCAAATCTGATCTTATCTTTAGGGGAAACATTCTATTGTCTATCATCTAAACCTTTGCAATCAATTGTCTACTTGGATACCTATCCAAAATTGTGCACACATCATTTTTGAAAAAGACATTGTAGCCTTTTTGCATGAGTTGTTCAGCGCTCATGAGGTTATGTTTCAGACCGGGGACAAAGTAAACATCATAGATGTATTTCTTTTCCCCCTTCTTTGTTAGGATATTAAATCTTCCTTTTCACATGACAGAGACTTTGCTATCAATCCCTAATGTCACTTCAGATTTCACACTTTCATCTAGATCAGAAAACATTGCTATGATTCCTGACATGTGGTTGCTACACCCTGAATCTAGATACCATATATCACTCTGTTTTTCTTCTGCTACATTACAAGCTAAAAACATGCTATCATGGTTCTAATTTTCTCTTGTGAAATTTACACTTGGTTTGTTACTAATGTCATATTTCTTCTTTCTACATTCATTTGCATCATGACCATACTTCTTACAATAATGACATTGAACTTGAGATTTATCATACCTCTGACCTTGTGCTTGATTTTGGCTTGGGCCTTGACTTAGATTTTGGTTGCTGCCTCTTCCATTTGAGCTTGAAGGGTTGCATTTTCCACCTCTGTGTGGGTTTCTTCCTCTTCCTCTAGCATATGATCTTCCTCTGCCTCGACCTTGACCAAATGATACTTGTGCCTTGAAGGCATGCTCCACTAAGGAGCTTGCTGCTCTGTTTCATCTATGTTCATGAGAATTCAGTGATGCATTAAGCTCATCCACTAAAAACTGTGAGAGATCCTTTGTCTCTTCTGTGGCCACAACAATGGCCTCAAACCTTGCTGGCAGACTCCTCAAAATTTTCTCAACTATTCTTCTTTCCTCAAGTGTCTCACCATGAGACCTGACTTGAGTAACCAACCCACTTACATGTGTAAAAAACGAGTCTATACTATCAGACTCTTTCATACAAAGTGTTTCAAAATCTCTCAACTTTGTAGCTTCGTTGTCTTGACTTTTGCCATGCCTTGGTAGGCTGTCTGGAGGATATCCCATGCTTGTTTGGACTTTATTACTGTTGCAACCCTTGGGAAAATACTTTCATGAACTGCTTGAAAAATATAAAACAGGGCTTTTGAATCCTTCTTCCTATTGTTCCTTAACACATCTCTTTCTTGTTGGGATAAGGCATTGTATGCTACTGCATCTGCTGGTTCTTGAAAACCATTTTCCACCAAATCCCAAATATCTTGAGAAGAAAACAGAGATTTCATTGTAATAGCTCGATAATCATAATTTTTGTCATTAAATTGAGGTATTTGAGGATTATTCATCCTTGTGCTTGATGTTGCCATTTCTGAGCATAAAACAAACTTTCTACCTACTGGTAAATATGTTAAACACAATCCGCGCTCAAAACAATTTTCACTGTTAATAAAAGCACTTGTTTTTACACTAACAAAGTTTAACCCGCTCTGATACCATGTTGGAAAATAGTAAATATTTCACGAATTTGATTTTCGTTTTTGGGGAGGGGAGACACAGATAGTTATGACTTTGGCGAAGCTAATTTTCACGAAACTAGGTTCCGCGAAGCAGATTTTGTGGAACTACCTTAGCACACTGCTAGACTATTTTGTAGGCTTAAATTTTGGGCACCTCTAAACTATTCCAGAGACTTAAAGAATACTTGCACTAAAATTAACAAGATAGGTTTGAAGCAACACAAAACTTAGTATTCTTTTCTTGAACATGAAAATACATCTACATGAGACTGCGGCTCATTTACAAATTAAAATAAGATTTTACAGAGATTTAAACTCACTCGCAGTAAAACACAGTAACTGTTGTTTTACACGCCCACCAAAAATTGCTCCACAATTTTCTCCACAAAGACTTGCTCTCTTTTCTATTTGCTCTCTAACCTCTCCACACCATCTTACCTCCTCTTTCAAAATGAATTTTATATTCATATTTAACTCAACAAACAATTTTACATTTAATTCATGACAGAGCAAGATTAATTTTGATATTGTTGTTGAGTGTGATTAGAACCACACAAGTGTTTCTCGAGTGTGGGCAAGATTGTTGAATTAATGCTTGTCCATGTCAGTTTACCTAAGTACATAAATTCTTTAAATGTTTTTTCCGAGTTTCTGAATAGTTCGCATCTAGCTTCGGTCCTTCTATCTTCAGGCTGAGAGGCAACCTGCAAAAATGTCTTCAAGCAAAAACGCAATCTGCAAAATATATATGTCTAACAAGTATGGCTTCTATCCAACTATTTAGTAAGGTGGTTGGGATTACTATTTCCAACAAGTTGTTCATGTTAAAAGGTTCTCAACTATTATACACATTATGTTTGTTTTCGATCTAAAGATTAAGATAAGAAATACTCTATTATTGTCTCATTACTTGTTTTCATTGTGAATTTACGGCTATGAGGACCATGAATCGACTACCTTTAAAATTCACAATCTACGATATGACATAACATCAAAAATACTTCCCACAACTCTTCGAAAATATAGTCTCATTATCAGGCTTACTATACTTTAGTTGATCGTATCACTGGGTGAAATTTCAATTGCAAGTATATCTTCTTTGAGAGTTCGCTAATGCCAACCATCCAGCTAGTGGAATGGAAATGCAGCTTGTCTCATAAACCCTACTTCTTTTGTTATTTCATTTGCTCACAAGGCAGGTCATTATCCGCTTGCTGACACATCAATTTTTAATTGGTGACAATGTGAGGGAGCCCTCTGTATTCAATTATACCGTGCCGTGATGAAAAAGTTAAATGCCCTGCACTATGGGCTATGGCTATGCATGTTTTGTTGTGTGGAGAGAAATTGGCTGCCAACTACTATAAAAAGGAGGAGGAGCTAGCAGTGCTGCATTCAAACACCCAAGTTCACTTCATTTTTGAATTTCTGTGAAAAATGCAGTCGTCAACCAAATTGCGAGTTGTTGCGCATTCGTGGAGCTTCTCCTGCTCACCTCCGCCTGCGCTTCGTCCCTCAATATTCCGTCAAAGAATAGCAATATTAGTTGGGGGAGGAAAGAGATGGTGGCCAATATGCCCTCTGTTATGCCGCCGCCTCCTGCTGCTACTACGGGCGATCACTGTTGCAGGCAAGCGTAGGCATAGGGGGCATTCCCCTCATTCCATACATTCAATTCCAACCCTTCCAGGAACTGTTGGTTGTCCGCCACAGGATATCTTGGCACCCCCAGCGGGGCAGCCCCCTCCTGTTCCAACGATACCTACAGTCCCTCCGCCAGTGCTTCCCTCTCCCTTTCCAACTATATTACCCACACCTCCATCGACAGTGCTGCCTCCGGTCCCAACAATACCCACAGTCCCTCCGGCATTGCTGCCTCCTCCAGTAACTCCAACTATACCCACAATTCCCCTGACAGTGCCCCCTCTGGTTCCAACGATACCCACGGCTCCTCTAGCATTGCTGCCCCCTCCTGTTCTTCCAACGATAACCACGCAGCCCCCGACACTGCTGACCCCTCCTCTCAATCCAACGATACCCACAACGCCCCCATCAATCCTTCCCCCTCCGCTTCTTCCCACCACCCTGGGAATTGCTGACCCCTCCGACTCTTCCAACGATACCCACACCCCTTCAACCAGTGCTGCCCCCTCTACTAATTCCAACCATTCCCACAACACCCCAGGCAGATAAAAAGCCTTATAATCCCACTATTGTAGTCCCTAACCTCCCGTAGTATATATTCCACCGTTAATTCAGGAACCTGCATTCTCCAATAGCTACTTCCCTATAAATTGAGCATGCTCGTGGATACCAGCATCTGCTCAAATATGTGTACCTGTGTTTCTTTATGAATATGAATAAGATAATGCATGCCGTTGCCTGTCACGCTTGCAAAATAGAGGTTGTTGTTCAAGCCCCACGCTGATGTGAAGTATGGTGAGATTTAAGTATATTTCAAATTTACAAACTTCATACGTTGAGCTAGTATTGGCAGTGTTTTTCATGAGTGTAAAAATTAGTGTTCGCACTTAGATTTACGTCAGCGATAAAATAAATAAATATATTTTTTTGTTTATTCAGATTTAGTTTCCTCACTTTATTTCAGGTTATGTTTATTACACGTGCGGTGGAATTTAATGAGTTCATAAATATTTTGTTTAGATTATATACGTAAATTTTGGTTTTGATTTTGTTTGAAGTTTTGAAATTTTTAAACCAATTCTGTAAAATTTATTTATTTAAGTTTCTAACAAATTATTAAATTAACATTATTGAAAATTAAAAATACATTAGTTTT
>APFE030172277.1:0-35009 GCA_000404065.3 Pinus taeda
GTTTCAAAGTCTCTCCTCAACATCTGCAACTTTGCAGTCTTCACCTTCTCCATGCCTTGATAGGCAGTTTTGAGAGTATCCCATGCTTCTTTGGACTTTGTTGCTGCTACAATACGTGGAAAGATACTTTCGTGTACTGATTGGAAGAGTAAAAAGAAGGCTTTGGCATCCTTCTTCTTGTCACTCTTCAGCTGGTCTCTTTCTGCTGCTGTCAAAGCAGCCAACGCTGTTGCATCTGCAGGTTCAGTATAACCAGTTTCAACCAGCTCCCATATTCCTTGAGAAGCAAACAATGCTTTCATTTTTATGGACCAATCACTGTGATTTTTCCCATTGAACTGTGGCAGTTGGGAATTTGTCAAACCTGTTCCAGCATCTGCCATCTTAAAAGAAAAGATGCTGACTGTAAAATTAAAACAAGCAAAAACTTTCTCTGTTGGAAAAAATATGCTCTCTGAACTTCTTACAGCTCCTACAGTGAAAAACAAACTCTGTTTTTGACTCACTAAGTGCCTAGACTAGCTCTGATACCATGTTGGAATTTTGAGGTGATTTCAAACACAAAAGACCAGAGAACAACGCTCTGATAATGGTGGAATTTTCTGATAAATTCCTTAATAAACAAACAATACAAAAAAGCTATGTTTCAGCACAAAAAACTGATAATTTTGTTTTTTGGACTTGGTGTTGCAGCAATAGGATTCTGGTGTTGCAGCAACGCGGAATAATACTCTGTTTTTGTTAACACAGAAAAAACAGAAAACTGTGTTGCTGTAACTGGTGTTGCAGCAACAGGAAACTGGAAACTGTGTTGCTGTAACAGGTGTTGCAGCAACACGATTTTGACGCTAAGTCACTTTAAAAAGTTGGGCGTCAAAATCACTTATAAATTTACAGTGAGATAATTGACGCTTGGTGTAACAGCAACTAAGTGGCGTCAAATCATTAATAGACTTACAGAGTAAAATCAAAGTGTTTTTGACACTTGGTGTAACAGCAACTGAAAATCAGCAAAACAGTAAACTTGTATTCATGAACAGTAAACAAAACTGATATAGTAAACTTAGCTGTTACAAGAGGAACGCTTTAGTTCCAGAAATTGATTTTCTATCTCAGAAAATCACAGGTTCAGCACTGCTGTGCATTTATAGAAGAGACTCACTATGTTCTTCTAACCTTCACTCTTTTCTCTCAGAGTACAAAAACAGAACTGTTGTTCTAAATCTCTTACACTCACACAGAAAATAGAATTGTTGTTCTTTTCTGCTTACGCTGCCTCTCTTACACTTGCTTGGTGAATAAATAGAACTGCTGTGCGTTACATTTATAGGAAAATAAATATCTGAGTTTAAACATTAAACTAAGTAAAATATCTGCTGATATTTATCTGCATATTTATTGCAAAGAGGCGGTGATGAAAAGTAAGTCGGTTGTCTACAGGGGATTTAATTTCTGCTCATTTAAAGTGCAAAATATCTTAAGACTTTGCGGCACCGAACAATCTGAAATGACTGCTGAAGATCAGATTCTGTTCTGCATTAATGTGATGCAGTTGGAATTAAATTCCAACAGGCATGAGAGCAGAAGAGCGTTTTGGAGTGCAATAAGGGCAACCCCTTTAGCTCGTAGACTGATGTCTCTGCAATTTTTGCTATTTTGAAGATTTTTTGTCACGAGAGGTGATCAAAATCAAGCTATTGGAGTTAAGAATATCTTTAATGGGGAGAAACGGTTGCAGCTGTCGAGCATCATCTACATCATCTAAAATTATAAGAAAGTTATAAGAGGAGGATAGATGCTTTAAAAGCTCCTCTATACCTTCATGAATGTTGTATATTGGCAGGTCCAATCCAGTCAACTCCTTCAGTAGTTTCCTCTGCAAAGAATGTAGAGAGCCATTGGCTGCGTTTTCTCTGACATCTTATAGAAAACACGATCTACTGTAATGCCATCTCCTCTTCTGAAGTAGGTTGGAAAATATTAGTAATTCCAACTACCACCATTAAATGTTGTGTCTAGCTTTTTTTTTTTTGGAGAAATCGCAGAAGTCTCAAGAGCTAGATAGCTTCCTGAAGAAGCCACAGACTCCAAAAACCAAAAACTTCTTCTCTGCGTATAAAAACCCTTTTTGGCAATCAAATCAAGCAAAGTGTTCTTGTTTTGTGTTCATTTCTGAGTTGTGCGCTCTCTGATTTGGTAGTATGAGATTGTTGGAGCAAGGTGAGAGTGTGAGATTATTGAAGCTGTTTGAGAGCGTTGTGTGTAGCAGTCAGTGAGAAACTACTGTGTGAGTGGTGCAGCTGTGAGTGTTTTGCTACACGGAGAATATGTGCTGGGTGGAGACTGCAACCAGAGAGACCTTGTATTGCAGAGAAGTTTAAAAAAATTCATTATGTTCGTTGTGTTGTAGAGAGAGCGTGAAGCCCGTGTGAGAAATCACTGCATCAACAGAGGTTTGCGCTGAAGGAAACGAAGAGGCCGAGAACCAAGAGTTCGTAGTCGCAGCTCTTGTCCCTGCCGAAACGGTCATTGTTGCAACAAAAAAAGAGGGGTATATTCCCAGATAATTTCATATATATAAGGAATGATTCTCGTGGATTTTTAGTACTGACCATATATTGCAAGGGTTAAATCTTGAATGTTTTCTTTTCATTTTTATTAACCCAAGCTTCAAATTTGAAATTTGAAGAGTAGTTACAGTCTGTATAGAGAAGTCTATTGGTGTAGAGCACGATCAGGGAGATAACATTGGTGCATAAAACACTACATGTTGTACAAGTTCTGGCAAGAATTTCGCTGCAGGTGGAGCCGATGCAGTCAACTTATTTGTGAGCCATTTGCTAGCCGAAGATTTTTATTTCCAAGATGAAGTAGTTGTAACGCAAAACAAGCTAGTGGGGCCAATATTTTTGGTTTTAAGTTATTTCTTCAAAGTCGGTTTGACTAGTGATTTAAAAGGTCCTTTAATAAAAATAATATAAAGCATTATTTTTTGGAGATATTTAAAATATTAAACAAAGGGAAAGGTTCATATTTGTGAAAATTAGTACATTTTTTTGGTGATTGGTATGGTGAAATAAGTAACATGGCTAATGTATTAGCAAAATCTTATTTATCTAACTCTAACAAGTTAGACGGTGAAAACTATGCAAATTGGAAGTTTAAGTTGTAGGCTTTGATGGAAGGCAACAATACATGGGTGATTGTGTTTGGAGCTGAAGTTAAGCCAGTCTTCCCTCAAGCCACAGATGTTGCAATTTAAGATTGGGAGCAACAGGGAAACAAAGCAAAGGTGTTTTTGCGAATGACGGTTAAGGACAACATTATTCCACACATTAGAGAGTGCAAAACATCTAAGGAGACATGGGACACTCTCAAAAATTTGTATGAAACGAAGACTACAAATCGAATATTGTATTTAAAGAGTAAGCTTCTTTCAATTAAGATGGAATAAAATGAAAGTGTTAGTGATTTTATTTCTAGAATTAAAGATCTAAAGGATAAATTAGGTGACATTGGTGAATCAATATCAAGTACAAACTTGGTTACTGTGACATTAAATGGAATGCTTGATGAATATCAAATGTTTATCACTGGTCTTTTAGCTAGAGAGAAGGCTCCTACTTTTGATGAGTTTGTAGGTATACTTATGCAGGAAGAAGAGCGGAGAAGAAGCCTTAAACAGAAATCTCCCAATTCAGATTTGGCATTGATGGCCAAAGGGAAGCAATCCTTCAAAGGCAAACAGTGGGAGAAAAATAAAGGCAAAAAGCCATAGGTAAAATCATTTCAAGGTACATCATTACCAAGGACAAATGCCAAATCAAGTAAAGATGATGTGTGTTATTACTATGGAAAATCTGGTCACTTTGCTAAGAATTGCATGAAAAGAAGGTATGATCAATTTAAACAAAGAAGACATTCAAGAAATTATATTGATAGAGATGAAGCAATTATTCATGACTTTAGCAATCTTAAATTATTTGTGTCCAATGGTGCTTTATTAGCAGAAACTAATGATGATAATGCATGATTTATAGATTTTGGTGCATCAATCCATATGTCATGCAAAAGAGATTGGTTTGATACTTATTATGAGATTAATAATGGTGGACACATCTATTTAGGAGATAATAAATCACATGAAATCAAAAGATATGGTGATATAAGTGTTATGATGCCTAATGGACAAGAAAAACAAATTCAAAATGTGGTGTATGTTCTAGGATTAAAGAAGAACTTAATTTCAGTCTCTACTATCACAGATCAACATTTAAAGGTTGAATTTGTGAAATCACATTGTTTGGTAAAAGATGTGCAGGACAAATACAAGGTGGTTGCAAAAGGAATGAGAGTTGGAGGTTTATACAAGTTGGATGTAATGAAGAATGGGCATCAAGCTTTGGCATCAACAAGCATGTCAACTATAGAGCTTTGGCATCAAAGGTATGGACACTTAAATCATAATGACCTGATGTTACTACAAAAGAAACTGATGGTAGAAGGTCTTCCAATTTTTAAGGGTGAACACTTTGAATGTGAACGTTGTGCACTAGGAAAACAACATAGGGAAGGATTTCATGTGCATGAAAATAGAAGAAAACGTGAAATACTTGAACTAGTGCATACTGATGTATGTGGTCCAATGCAAACTAAGTCACTTGGTGGAGCATATTACTTTCTTATATTTATTGATGATAGCACTAGATACACCTGGGTGTACTTTATAAGAAACAAAACTGACGTGTTTGAATACTTTAAAGAATTCAAGAGTATGGTTGAAAAGCAAACAAGAAAGAGCATTAAAATTCTTCGATCAGATAAAGGTGGTGAGTACACTTCAGGAGCTTTTATCAAGTATTGCAAACAAAATGGAATTATGCAACAATTTACAGTACCACATACACCTCAACAAAATGGAGTAGTTGAGAGAAAGAAGAGAACATTAGTTGAATGTGCTCTAGTATGTTAAAAAGTAAAGAACTTTCTAATAGTTTTTGGGTTGAAGCCATTAACATAGCTATATATCTTAAAAATAGAAGCCCTACTAAGTATCTTGAGCACAAAACACCATTTGAAGCATTTTATGATTTTAAACCTAAAGTTAGTCATTTAAGAATATTTGGATGCAAGGCCTTTGCTCATATTCCTAAAGAGGATAGGAGAAAGATGCCAAAGCCATCAAATGTATTTTTATTAAATATTTCACTGATAAAAAAGCATACAAAATGTATGATCCAAGTACTCACAAGGTCTTTGCAAGTAGAGATGTAATATTTCATGAGCATGTAGATAAACAAATAAAAGAAGAAGAACATAATATATGGCAGTCCGCTTATGAAAGCTTTAAGGAAGAAGAAGAAGTTGTGGAATCAACTCAAGTGCAAGAACACATGGACATTCCAAAAGACACATCAAGAAATCAAAGTCCACAAAGAAGTGATGTAGGCACTCCACAGAGAAGAAAAGGAGAAGGTACTCCACAAAGTAATGAACCTCTAAGAAGGTCAACACGACAGATTCAAGCCCCCATCAGGTATAAAGATTATGCTTTAATGTCTCAAGTAATGACTGTTTTTGAGCCCTTAAATTATGAATAAGCCAAAAATCATAAAGAATGGATGGAAGCTATGAAAGAAGAATATGACTCTATAATGAAAAATGAAACTTGGGAATTAACAGAATTACCTCAAAATAAAGTCCCTATAGGATCAAAACGGTTGTACAAGACAAAATTTAATGCAGATGGTAGCATAGACAAGTATAAGGCAAGATTGGTTGCAAAAGGTTATTCACAAAAGAAGGTATAGATTATGAAGATACCTTTGCTCCGGTTGCAAAATTGAATACAATCAGAATAATGATAGAATTGGCAACTAAATATGATTGGAAGCTACATCAATTAGATGTAAAGTCAGCTTTTCTAAATAGTGACTTAAAAGAAGAGATTTATCTTGTTCAACCAGAAGAATTTGTAAATAAGGGTCAAGAACATCTTGTATGCAAGTTAAAAAAGGCCTTATATGGACTAAAATAGGCCCCCAAATATTGGTATGAGAAAATCGACAAATTCTTCTTTCAACAAAAATTTTAAAAAAAGTAAAAATGATCCTAATTTTAATGTCAAGACAGATAGAAATGGGGATATAGTATTACTCTCTATATATGTTGATGATCTAATAATAACAGGGAGTGCTGATAAATTAATTACAGATATAAAAATAAAGTTATCACGGGAATTTGAGATGAAGGATCTTGGTGAGATGCACTATTGTCTAGGTCTTCAAGGATGGAGAGATGATAGAAGAACCTTAATCACACAAAGCAAATATACAAATGAAGTACTAAAGAGATTTCATATGAATGGATGTAAAGCAGTGAGTACTCCATTGGAACAAAATATCAAGTTAAGAAGTGATGATGGAACAAAAGATGTGAATGGAACATTGTATCGACAATTAGTGGGAAGTCTGAATTATCTCACTATCACTAGACCAGACATTGCTTATGCAGTAAGCATACTTAGTCAATTCATGGCTAAGCCTCATAAAAGGCATTGGATAGCTACAAAAAGGGTCCTTCGATATTTAAAGGGAACTATCAATTTTAGTATTGAATATACTAATGCTTGTAATGTTGAATTGATAGGTCATTCTGATTCTGATTGGGCTGGAAATCCAGATGACAGGAAATCCACCACTGGATACGTCTTCAATATAGGATCGGGAGCTATTTCGTGGAGCAGTAAGAAATAGGCAACAGTTTCCTTGTCATCGACTGAAGCAGAATATAAAGCATTATGTAGTAGCACCTGTGAAGCTATATGGCTCAGAATAATACTTGAAGATGTTGGTGAAGGTCAACAAGAACCTACAGTGATCAGATGTGATAATCAAAGCACCATCAAACTGGGGAACAATCCTGTATGTCATGCAAGGTCAAAACATATAGACACACAATATCATTTGGTAAGAGAAAAGGTCCAATCAAAAGAAATTTCTCTAATATATTGTAATACAAATGAGAATGTAGCTAACATATTCACTAAGCCTCTTGGGAAGGCAAAATTTGAGTTTTGTAGAAGTAAGTTATGTGTTGTAGAAAATCAAAATTATATTGTAAGCCTAGCTGAGACTTAGACTAGCAGGCATGCCAATTAAGAGTATGTTTACAGTGTCTTATATATTGTGCTATAGTATATGGTTGGAATTAAGGGGAAGTGTTGGAAAACATTAGTAATTCCAACCATCACCATTAAATGTTGCATCTAGCTTCTTCTAGAGAAATAGGCGGAAGTCTCGAGAGCTAGATAGCTTCTTGAAATGGCCACCGACTCCAGAAACTTATTCTTTGTGTATAAAAACCCTCTTTGGCAATCAAATCAAGCAAGTGTTCTCGTTTTGTGTTCATTTCTGAGTACTGCACTCTCTGATTAAGTATTGTTTGGCCAGCGTTGTCTTTCCAACACGGCCTTGACCCACAATCCCCACAACGTTGCCCTTCTGCTACTGTAGAACTTTGGTTTCAAATTCCTTCAACTTTTCCTCCAAACTTGTTGGATGTTCGACCACAAATTTCAATGGTGTTGTGTCAACATTATTCAACACACGCAACACTACCGCTTCCAATAGTTCTCCCTCATCCCTGAATATCAGAGAATAAAACAACTAGTAAAAGGCACTTATATAAAATGTCGCATGCCTAACAATGCATACCTAGATCAGAGAAGAACGGAAGAGGGAGGGAGGTGGTCAGTTTGAGATTCTTACCCATTAAACTGCTTTAACTCGAAACCACTTATGTTTGCAGCAGTGGAGAGAGCTTCTCTCCTCTTCTGAATAGTCTCTGAGTCGTATCGATTTTTTTCTTCATGCTTGCACAGGGCTTCAGTATACCTTCCATCTTTCCCCATCCTGCGGAGCTCCCTAGGCTCCACATTGTAAAACACAGGAAGAATAGTGGCCTCGTCCTTATCATGTCGATGAGCTCATCCAGACACCATTGAGAGTTCACATAAGTGGGAGAAAAAACCGCTATGTGAATAGCGGCACTTTGAATTGCGGCTTCTATTTGAGAGGGAAAGGTGCACCCCTCTTCCAATTCTGGTTTGTCTAAAAACACTCGCAATCCAAACGATGTTAGACGTTTGTAGAGATGACTGGCGAATGTCTTCTTCACATCATGACCTCTGTGATTGATGAATACCTCATAAGAGGTCGATGGAGAAGAGGAAGAAGCAGCACTGTCATTGTGTTGGGGAGTGGTTTGTGCCATTTGAATGAGAATTGCGATGAATGGATAGACAGGGTAATGATTGGATAAAATGGTAGATAGAAAATAATAAGTAGATGACTAAAGCAGGGGGGTATTTTAGATTGAAGCAGGCAGATAGATCAGATTGGGGAGCTCACGAGGCTTCATATTTCCTAGAACTAATCAGTGAGTGTAATTAGATGATTGAAGCGCAGGCGGGTGGATTAAAATGGCGAGACGCCTTGTAAATTTTGTGGAAATTATGAAGCATCTCAGATGAAGAATTTACCAAATCTCCGTCCACAATCATGAAGTGACAAGGCCAATAATTAAATATTCCACCCCTGCAAATTTCGTAGATCTAACGCTACGCAGTGTAAAGGCACCATCTAAACATAAAGGATTTATTGGCCCTAGTATATTGAACGACATTGTCAAAGTCAATTTCCTGGAAATTATGTTCAGAGGTTTCCAGTGCCAGGAAATTTCATGGAATTTATGTCCTGAGGTGTGAATACAAGGATAAATCAACCTTCTTTGCACAATTCTGAAGATGGAGGACCCGTAGCATACTTTGTAGGCAATCACCAAATGGATGGTCAACAATCTAATCTATGATCAAAAGGATCTCTCAACTGCTCTAGAATTTCCATCGCTTGGGGCCCTCATGGTGAACTAACAAATTGGAGAAAGAGTTCAAACGCATATTGGACTCTGTTTATTTGGAAAGGTTTTTAAAATAATTATTATATTATTTAGTTTTCATCACTGGTGCTACTTATGAGTTGTCTTTATCATATCCAAACATATTTCATACTCTAAGAAATTTTATGAGTTGTTCAAAGATGAGAGACGTGAGGTATTCATAATTCCCGAGTGGTCCATAACTGTGACAGTAACTGATACGAAGTGCAGTTTTAGTATATTGATTATGAAAACAAAATTTCACGATGTAGGATAATCAAGCAGATTTAATTAAAGGAAATAGGCATTGTCCACTCTGGAATATTCGCCTCAGTAAAAACAAAATATTCCAACTTCCACCACATGCGCACCGCAGAGTGGCGACATCGTCGGTTTGCTTAACCTTGGTTGGACATGGCCAACAACCATCGACTGTGATTAGTTCTTAGCGCTATCTAGGTTAACAGAGTGACTACAGGTGGGTGCCTACAGTGACGTACATGTGCCTGGATGGTCAATAAGCAAAAGGCTAAATGTTATTTAATGTTTTGTATTACAAAAAAAAATTCAATTTGATAAGACAAAAAAACTTTAGAATGGTTGGAACTTTTAGCAAAGTTATGACTTTATGTGTATTGGCCAACCAATGTAAGAGTCAGTAAGGAAAATTTTCTTGGATGTGTCCTCTGCAACCCCATCAAACTATGTAATCAAAATCTTGGGTTATGTTACCATTACGAGTATGAGGTAGGTTTGGGGAGAGCATTTTTATGGAATTTGTCATGACTAATTGTTTTGTTATGGTAGATGAGTATAGAAAGATGTGGCACGTAACATATTTTTTATTATTTCTAGCCCTTATTAAGGGTAGAAGGAGACAATTACTCTTATGACTTGACTTCCAAAGTCTAGTTGTGGAAATGGGGTCTAAATTTTTTATCTTTTTCAACTACCCCAAAACTTAAAATGGATAGCATTGTTCTCCTCAAGACTTTTCCAACAATATAAAATTTACTTCAATTTGACTCCCAAAACAAAAGATATGGTCTATTAAAGTTTGGCCTATCACACCTTGCCACAAACTCCCTAGTCAATATTACATGTCATTTTGTCACATTAGCCAAATGACCATCAGTTTGGATATTTCAATATCCATAAATGTGTCCCAAATCATTTCCCTGTGAAGTTAGAATCGAAACTATCTCAAAGAAAGTGGAATTCCTGGATCCCATGGTTCAAAACCCTGTTTTTAGCTTCTTGCATAGTTCTCTAGACAATTTTTGCGCATACGTAGAAGAGTCCATTAGAAACTGCGCATAAGTATGCACTATCTTACACTGTGACCTGCGCACATGACTTAACATATGTAAAAATAAAAAGTAAAATCTAGAAGCATTGTCAGTCATATATATCGCAGTTAACAATCTTCAAATGGTCGCTTATTCAGCCCTGATCCCTCCCATCATGGAGCTACTCCCTCTCTTTGTAGAATCCCTATTCCACCATTAGTGGGTCTCATCACTTGGAAAATGGATCCCAAAATTCCCACTCTTGGCCTATAAATATAACTCAAGCTTGAGGATTGAGGAGGACTATTGGAAATAGGCTTATGATGCAAGAATCATGTTGGAAGGCTATTCATTCAAGGAGTGGGTTGGAGATTGTGGGAAGCAACTTGCAACATCAAGGCTTCATGCACTACAACAAATACCTGTGATTAGCGTCTCTTTTTACTTCTTTTCTTGTATCTAAAGCCCATTTTTGTTGCTATTTGCATCCATTTATCAAATATGGTGCAAAATTTGACACAAAATTTGCATTGAGTTTTGCACCAAATCTTACACCAAGTTTAGCACCAGGGATTGCAATAGGTTTTGCACTGGGTTTTGTACCAAATTTTATGCCAAATTTTGTGTCATTCTTTGCACCGCGTTTTTTTCCAGGTTTTGCATCAAATTTGACACCTAATTTTGTTTGACATACTTTTGCATCATCATTTGCATCCACTTTTTACACCTACACTTGTATCAACTTTTGTAGCCCTTTTAAAATCATTTTTTGCATCCCTTTTGAGCCAAATTTTACATCGAGTTTTGTGTCTAGTTTTCCATATAATTTTGCATCTATTTTTGTTGCATTCACTTTTCCATCTTATTTTTAATCCATATTTACATCCTCTTTTGCATCTATTATTGTGCTCACTATTGCATCTAATATTTTTGTGCCACAATTGGTGCCTAGTTTGGCACCTTCTTTTGCACCCACTTTTGATTAAATTTTTGCATCTACATTTGTATCCTCATTTGCGTCTAGGTTTTCATCAACTTTTACATCTATTTTTGCGTTCCTTTTGGTATTCACTTTTGGATCAAGATTTGCATTGGATTTTGTGTCTCGTTTTACATCTACTTTTGAATCGACTTCTATTGCATCCACTTTTGCACCCATTTTAAAATCCATTTTTTGCATCCCTTTTTACATCTTCGTTTGCATCATAGTTTGATTCTTTTTTTGCATCTAACATTACATCCACTTTTGTTGTGCTACAATTTGCCCCATGTTTTGCACTTACTGTTGTACCCACGTTTGCTTCCAATTTTGCATCCATGCTCACATCTTCTTTTGCATCAAATATTGCATTTATTTTTGCATCCACTTTTGTGTCAGATTTATGCATTGGGTTTTGCATCTCGTTTTGTATCTACCTTTGCATCTACTTCCATTGTATCCATTTTTTGCATCCAAATTTGTTTTGCTTGTTGCATCAATGTTTGCTTCTACTTTTACATCCCTTTTTGTATCTTATTTTGCATATTTTTTTGTCTGTTGTTACATCCACTTTTGTTGTGCCATCTCTTGCGCCTACCATTGCAACCACATTTGCTTCCACTTTTGCATCCACTTTTGCACCCTCTTTTGTGTTCAAGTTTGCATTGAATATTGTGTATGTTTTTGCATCCCCTATTGCATCCACTTTTGTTGCATCCATTTTTACATCTAGTTTTGTGTCCATTGTTGCACCCATGTTTGTGTCCATGTTTATGTCCCTTTTTTCATCTTATTTTCTATCCATGTTTGTCCCTTTTTTGCATCTAAGTTTGTGTCATTTTCTACCTCCTTTGTTACATTTGTTTCACCACAATTTCTGCAAAGTTTTACACCCACCGTTGGACCCATGTTTGCTTCCACTTTTGCATTCATATTTGCATCCAAGTTTGCATTGACAATTGCATCTGCTTTTGCATCTACTTTTGTATCCGGTTTTTCATGTTGTTGTGCATCTAATTATGTTGCGTCCACTTTTCATCCAATTTTACTTTTATTGTTGCCCCCATTTCTGTGTTTGCTTTTGTATCCCTTTTCCAACACTTATCATATTTTTTGCATTGATGATATTCCTTATGGCATTGACAATTATGAACAATAGATGACAATGTCAATAATCTTGACAATGATGAGAATGAAGATGATGGTGATGACATGAATTGTGATTATGATGATAAAGATGATAGTGGTTACAATGACAATGATGATGATGGCAATGATTATGATGATGACGATGCTAATGACCTTGGCGAATCTTCCCAATTTTTAAATGTTGTCATTGTCATAATCATAAGCATTATCTTTGGTGTCGTCATCATTATCATCATTTTCATCTAGGTCATCATAAAAAACAATAATGGCATGAATGATGATGTTGTCCATGATGACGATGACAACAATGATGATATAAATTACATTAATGATGATAATGGAGATGGTAAAAATGAAAATGATGATGATGATCATCGATTATTTTTCAAAAATAGAGTTGTTATTTCTCTTATGTATATTAATGTGTCCTAAACAACCCACAACCCTTTTCTAGCACTGATCACATTTTTTGGGTTGATGATATTTTTTACAACATCTATAATTATAAACAATTGCAAATAATGTCCATAATGATGATGACGACGATGATGTCCATGATGATAACGATGATGATAATTGCGGCTTCTATTTGAGAAAGAAAAGTGTGCCCCTCTTCCAGTTCTGGTTTGTCCAAAAACACTCACAATCCAATTGATGTAAGACGTTTGTAAAGATGACTGACGAATGTCTCCTTCACATCGGGACCTCTACGATTGATGAATATGTCATAAGGGGTCGATGGAGAAGAGGAAGAAGTAGCACTGTCATTGTGATGGGGAGCGGTTTGTGCCATTTGAATGAAAATTGTGATGAATGGATAGACAGGGTAATGAATGGACAAAATGGAAAACAAAAAATAATAAGTAGATGGCTAAAGCAAGCGGGTATATCTGATTGAAGCAGGCAAATAGATCAAATCGTGGAGCTCAAAAGGCTTCATATTTCCGAGAACTATCAGAAAGCGTAATTAGATGATTAAAGCAGAGACAGGCGCATTAAAATGCAAGACGCCTTCTGAGTTCCCTAGAAATAACGCTTCGTGTACATATGGACTTGTCCACGATCATGAAGTGACAAGGTGGATAATTACACTTTTCCACCGTTGGAAATTTTGTCTATCTAATGCTGCCCAGTGTAAAGACAGATTTATTTGACAATCACGCATGTCATTAGATTAAAAAACATTGTATTTTTATTTTAAATTATTTTTTTTATACTTATTATATAATATAATAACACCATAATAATATATATACAATAAAATTAAATATTATTACATTTATATTTAAATGTTAGTTTTATTAACTAATGCTACGAAATTGTTTTTATATGGTTTGAATGGGTTTAATGGTTAAAAGCATGTGTTTCTTCTTAAAAAATGACAAGTTCAAAACCAAAGGAGATAGAGTATGTATGCTTTTTCCCACAAACAAGAAGTTTCATATACCAATTTGATGTTTGGTTTAGGAAATGTAAAACTAAATATAAATGTGAAAATAATTGATTTTTTTATCACTATTAAATAATAATAATAATACCAAATCTACTCATGGCAAATTGCATTTCTTTTTTCAAAAATAAGAAATGTGAGGCTGATATAATTGTCAAAGTAATTAATATTTTTTTTTGTCACTATTAAAAATCGCAGGTAAAAATCACAGGTATTTCTCCTCAAATTCGTGTTGGGAATTTTCTGGTAAATTCCAAAACAAAATCACTGAACAGAGAGTAATACTCTGTTTTTGCCACGATCTTTAACACAAGGAAGCTTAAAATAGATTGCTAGAGAAGATCAGAGTTTTTCACACACATAAAAACACTTTGTATTCATTAATAAAAGACTGATACAAACTTCATCCTCTTAACAGAGGGATTCACCAAGAACTTAAAAAGATTACTCTGTCTCTTAGAAATTTTACACTACTGTGTGTAAAAATTTCTTTTACATTTACTGCTGTAAATAAAAAAAATTACATTCCATATTCTCAAATCAACCTGCTGTAAAATTCCTCTTTTCATTGGCTGCTGTGAGTTTTACATGACATTGCTATCAACCAAAAAAAAATTCCACGCTGCCCCCTGTTCTTCTATATTCGCACTGCTGTGCGTTTCTTTCCTTGCATTACAATGCATATATCATACATAATGAACAAAAACATAAATACATATACAACCACCAAAAAATATTACTTCACGTTTTCACTTGCCATACTGCCGTAAAAATAAAAAAACATTAAAATTTAAAAACTTTACCAATATTCTACTAACACAATTAATTTCATTAATGTTTTACTGGCGGTCAAACAAAAACTTCACGCAAAGTCCAAATGGTGCAGGTATGTGGCTATACATCAACCGTCGATTCGCCCTCAAAAAATCGGACGGATGTGGTCAATATCAGAAGGCCCATTTCTGCTGAAGTTTACGCTCTGATAAGAGTTTTGCAAAATGCACTGAGGACACGCATCAAAAAGTGATTGTATCGGGGGCGTTTGAGAGAATACCACTTCCTCAGCAAAAGCGGTTCGATGGAAGACTGGTGGTTTTGCTGAATTAAATGCGCGCAGTACAGCAGTTTGAAATTAATATTTCAACACTCCCCTTTAATTTCAACTGTTGGGTTATCAATCATACCCAAACATTTCCTCAAAAATTCGAAACTTTTCTGGCCCAATGGCTTGGTCAAAATGTTTGCAACCTGCTCTTGAGTCCTACAATGTTTTAAAATAATTTCTCGATTGTTCACCAATTCCCTGATGTAGTGAAACTTTGTGTCAATGTGTTTCGTTCTCTTATGAAACACAGAATTCTTTAATGCAATAGTTGAGCTATTGTCACAAAAAATCATTGTTCCTTTTCCCTGCTCTTGGCCTAAGCTCGTTAACATCCTTCTCATCCAAACTGCTTGACATGTTGCTACTGTAGCTGCCACATATTCAGCCTCTGTTGTAGACAACGCTACAATAGGCTGTTTCTTAGAAGCTCATGAAATAGCTCCTGAACCCATGTGAAAAACATAGCCGGATGTGCTTTTCTGATCATCTACACTTCTAGCCCAATCACTATCAGTGCATCCAATTAAATCTGAACATTCTGAAGTAGTATATAAAATGTCAAACCGTTTAGTACCTTTAACATACCTAAGAATTCTTTTTGTTGCCTGCCAACGTGCTTCTTTTGGCCTCTCCATGAATCTAGAAAGTAAACTAATAGCAAACATTATATCTAGCCTAGTTGCAGTCAAATACATTAGGCTGCCAACTATGCTCTTATACAAGCTAGGATCAAAATCCTTGCTGCTGTCCTCTTTGCTGACTTTTAATCCCATCACTGTGGGAGTGATTGCTGCCTTGCTATCTTGCATATTGAATCTCTCCAACACTTCATTAACATATTTTGCTTGTGAAATAAAAATTCCATTTTCATTTTGATCTACTTCTATTCCTAAGAAGTATCTTAGCAAACCCATGTCAGTCATCTCAAACTCTTCTTTCATGACTGATTTGAAATTTTCAATGAGGTAGTCATCATTACCTGTAAAAATAACATCATCAACATACAACACAACAATTAGTATTTTACCATCATTTTCTTTGATGTAGAGGGTGGGTTCTCCCTCACACTTTTCAAATCCATTTTCTAGTAGATAGGAATCTATCCTACTGTACCATGCTCTTGGTGCTTGCTTCAGCCCATAAAGAGCTTTCTTCAATCTGCACACTTTGTGCTCTTGGCCTTTCTTTTCATAGCCTAGAGGTTTTTCAATGTAAACCTCTTCCATTAACACTCCATTTAGGAATGCTGACTTCACGTCCATTTGGTAAACTTTCCACTTGTTTTGTGCTGCTATGGATAGCACTACTCTCACGGTTTCCATTCTAGCAACCGGTGCGAAAGTCTCCTCATAGTCTCTCTCATACTATTGTTTATACCTTTTGACAACAAGTCTTGCCTTGTGTCTTTCTATTTTGCCTTCAACATTACTCTTGGTCTTGTAAACCCATTTAACTCCAATGACTTCCTTTCCTTTTGGTAGTTCAACCAAATCCCATGTCTTGTTTCTTTCTATGGCATTGATCTCCTCATCCATAGCTTCTATCCATTTCCTATCCTTAATTGCATCTTCGAAATGAATAGGGTCATCAACATGACAATATAATGCAAACAAAGAATTCATACCTTCATTTGCTACCTCTTGCTCATAAATGTCACTTAAATTTCTGAACTTCTTACCTCTTTCATTTAGTGTATAAGTGCTTGAAGAAGCACTTGAATTTCCTTCTTGTGATGTGCTTGGAGAAGCACTTTCATTTCTCCTCAAGGGTGTCGCTTGCTGCCTTTGTGTTGGCACTGTTGTTTGGTGATGTGTTTCAGCTATCTCCTCGTTATCTTCATCATGTGACAAACAGTTTTTAACATTCACTGTTTTCTCTATGCTTCCATCCCAAGCTTCGTCCTCAATGAACTGAACATCTCTGCTCACAAAAAACTTCTTGGTAGATGGGATATACAACCTGTAAGCTTTTGATTCCTCACTGTATCCAATGAAAATACATTTCTCCCATTTGCTGTCCAATTTCCTCCTTAAGCCACATATCCAAAAACTTTCATGTGGGTGACTCCTTGCTTTCTCCCACTCCATGCTTCTTCCGGCACTCTGTTCATCACTGCTTTTGTAGGACACCTATTCAAAATGTATGCTACACTATGTACAGCTTCAGCCCAATAATCATTTGGCAAATGTTTTGCCTTCAACATGCTCCTCACCATATCCATGATTGTCCTATTCTTCCTTTCAGCTACACCATTTTGCTGCGGAGTGTACCTTGTGGTAAACTGTTTATGAATTCCATTTTCTCTACAAAACCGTAGGAATTACTTGGAGACATACTCACCTCCTCTGTCAGTTCTTAGAACTTTGATATGCAGCCCACTTTGATTTTCTACAAGTTCTTTGAAATTTCGAAATTTTTTAAACACTTCACTTTTGTTCTTCATGAAATAAACCCAAGTTTTTCTAGTAAAAGCATCGATGAATGTTAGAAAATATTGGTTGCCTACTAGTGATGGAGTTTGCATCGGTCCACATACATCTGAGTGAACGATCTCTAAGGCTGCTTTTTCCCTGATGGAAAACTTTCTTTGTGTTGTTTCCCTAAGATACAACCTTCACAAAGGTTGTCCGGTTTCTCTATCAATGGTAATCCTCTTACCATTCTTTTTCCACTCAACAAGTTAAGACCTCCAAAGTTGAGATGTCCAAATCTCAAGTGCCACAACCAATTTTTATCCTTTGGTACGCTTTGGAAAGCCTCTTGGGTCACTGCTGCAATTACTTCTTTGTTTTTCAAATCTGCCTTTATTCTGAGAGGGAACATCATGTTCCTTGTCATCTTCACTTCAGCAATACATCATTTGCTGGGTGCTCTATCCATGATGGTGCATACATCATTCACAAAGAAAACATTGTACCCCTTTTGAACAAGCTAACCAATACTCAAGAGATTACATTTCATTCTAGGAACATAATAGAAATCGGTTATGGTTTTCTTTTCACATTTCTTTGTAAATATTTTAACTTCTCCTTTTCCCATAACAGAAATTTTACTATCAGTCCCAAGTGTGACTTGTGATTTCACATTTTGATCTAATTTAGAAAACAAGGATATGTTTCCTGTCATATGGTTGCTGCAACTGGAGTCTAGAAACCATATATCATCACTGTTTGTTTCAGCCATATTACAAGCTAAAAGCACATTATCTTGGCTGATATTTTCTCTAGCGATATTTGCACTAGATCTATTATTCATATCATACTGCTTCTTCCTACATTCGTTGGCACAATGCCCATATTTTTTACAATAATAACATTGGACATTGGATTTATCATACCTTTGTCCTTGAGCATGATGTTGTCCACTTTGTTGGCTGTTGACTTGGCCTTGGTTCTGATTTGGATTGTTGCCTCTTCCTTGAGTGTTTGTTGGACTATTTCTTCCACCTCTGTTTTGGCTTCTGCCTCTTCCTCTCTTGTTTCCTCTGCCTTGACCTCTTCCTCTTCCAAAAGACATCTGGATCTTGAAGGCTTGTTCTAGAGATGAGTTTTCATTTCTACTCAACCTCTGCTCATGTGTTATCAGTGATGCATGAAGTTCATCAACTAAAAATTTTGAGAGATCCTTTGTCTCTTCTATGGTGGTGACAATCACATCAAACTTTGAGGTTAGGATCCTCAATAGTTTCTCCACAATCCTCCTTTCTTCAAGAATTTCTCCATGAGTCCTTATCTGTGTGACCAGTCCAATTACATGTGTGAAGAATGAGTCAATATTGTCTGACTCCTTCATGCAAAGATTTTCAAAATCTCTCCTCAGCAACTGTAGTTTTGTTGTCTTTACTTTCTCCATGCCTTGATAGGTTGTCTTGAGATTTTTCCACGCTTCTTTGGATGTCTTGGCTACTGCTATCCTTGGAAACACACTCTCATGCACTGCTTGATACAAAAATACGAGGGCTTTTAAATCCTTCTTCCTATTGCTCTTCAACAGATCTTTCCCTACCTGAGTTAACCTATTAAACTCATTTTCATCTATTGGTTCTTCAAACCCATATTCAACAAGTTCCCATAAATCTTGAGAAGAAAACAGGGCTCTCATGGTTATTTCCCAATAATCATAGCTTTTTCCATTAAACTGTGGGAGCTGAGTATTAAACATAACCATGCTAGCGCTGGTGCTGGCCATTCTAGCTCTCTAAACTATGATTCAATTACTTGACTGTGTTCTTTTTTAAATAACTCACTGTTTCTTCAACAACAACACAAAAAAAAACTTTGAGAAATACCTGGATCCTTTTGCCTGAGACTTCACTCTGCTGGAGAATCTGCTGCAACAATAAATCTTTCCTTCAACTTCTTTGACACCTTCAAAGAGCCTGGACAAGCTCTGATACCACTGTTGGGAATTTTCTGGTAAATTCCAAAACAAAATCACTAAATAGAGAGTAATACTCTGTTTTTGCCACAGGATCTTTAACACAGGGAAGCTTAAAATAGATTGCTGGAGAAGATCAGAGTTTTTCACACACATAAAAACACTTTGTATTCATTAATAAAAGACTGATACAAACTTCATCCTCTTAACAGAGGAATTCACCAAGAACTTAAAAAGATTACTCTGTCTCTTAGAAATTTTACACTACTATGTGTAAAAATTTCTTTTACATTTACTACTGTAAATAAAAAAAATTACATTCCATATTCTCAAATCAACCTGCTGTAAAATTTCTCTTTAAGTTTTACATGACATTGCTATCAACCAAAAAAAATTCCACGCTGCCCCTGTTCTTCTATATTCGCACTGCTGTGGGTTTCTTTCCTTGCATTACAATGCATATATCATACATAATGAACAAAAACATAAATACATATATGACCACCAAAAAATATTACTTCACGTTTTCATTTGCCATACTGCCGTAAAAATAAAAAAACATTAAAATTTAAAAATTTTACCAATATTCTACGAATACAATTAATTTCATTAATGTTTTACTGGGGCGTTTTAGAGAATACCACTTCCTCAGCAAAAGCGGTCCGATGGAAGACTGGTGGTTTTGTTGAATTAAATGTACGTAGTACAGCAATTTGAAATTAATATTTCAAAAATTCGCAGGTATTTCCCCTCAAATTCTCTTCCATATGGAGATAGTTTCAAATTCTTTTCTATAGATAGTTCCCAGAATCTAATTCTGGAAAACAAAATGCACCTCTAATAAATTTGTATATTGTTCTTATTTTTCTCATTATTAACTTGCGTTAATATAGATCTCATAATATCATATAGCATTTATCAGTGTACATAAAATATAAACAAAAAACTAAAATGTATTTTAAGAGAAATGGATGCTTCCAGCGCTGCAAAATAAAATTTGTCAGTCTTTTGCTATCCCCTTTTTGAAAGAAGATCAACTACCTGATTTTGTTCCATATATATGCTCAAAGGTTATAGACTGCAAGGAACTCCCGAGGTTGTGAATACAAAGCATCCAATTTTATAAAATGAAAGGATTAAAATGAGTATAATCCTTTAACCAGTTTATTATGCCTTTAACATTGCCAAAAACGTGAAGAGTCTTCCCTTAATTATCTTGAACAAATCAAAATTCCCCATAAAACTATAATTTATGTCCTGTTATTACTGCATTTTCCACCTTCCCACCAAGAGTGATAAAATTTGTCTGATTCTAACCCAACAAAAGCGCCCCCTTCACATTTTCTTTGTTGGCATGCCCCAACGAAAAAACTTCCCATATGTCCTTTAACCTGATCTCTCTTATTATATTTCATCTTAATCAGCCTTATTTCTGAGAAATGTCTCACCGTTTTTATGATAACTGCCCTGACATTTATTTCTTTGGGTTCAAACAAAAGAGAGAATTCCTGCATCTCCAAAAGGACCAAATGATGTAAAATAGAAGGGATCTGTGTTTCTTTCGAGTCAAAAACCAAGAAAATAAACAGAACTCCATCAATTGTGACCCCATAACCAATTTATACTTAATACTTAAAGCAGGACCCCTTCCCAAACAACCACAACAAATGACATCCTATGGGCCCAGTTTACAGATAGGGCAGATAGTTGGTCCATTGAAACCTCTTCGCTGATGGTTGTTCCATGTCAAACTTCTATCCGGTAGTGCCAGTGATCCAAAACAAATACGAGCCCATTACTCAGTCAGTATTTCTCCAAATGTAGGAGAGTTGTGACAATTCCCGACAAAATCTCACGCTTCCCTTGTAGTATAGGTGTTGTCCACTCTTGAATTTCCACCGCAGACTAGCGCAGCAGCGACGTTGTGAATCTTGCCCACAGCATAATCCTTCTGTTTTCTCAATTAAAATATAAGTCGTGAATCTTGCCCACTGCTGTGGGCACATAATCGTTCTGTCCCTTTTGTTTGGCCTTTTTCGAGAGACAGCAGGGAAAAGTCCAGCTGCTACGTTGGTAAAAGAATGAACAAAGAAAATGTAAAATATTGTGGCCTCTCCGGATCCGGATCTGTATCCGTATCCCGGAGGGACTTTGCTCAGTCTATTTTTGTGGCCACAAATATTCCACTTGCAGGTTGATTATCAAATCTCCCAACCCTGCAAACAATGCGAAGATGAAATATACAAGTTGCGGGAGTTTAATGAAAGACTTGTTAAAGATATCAATACCTCACGACAGGATTTTAAGACCTGTTTCTTACACAAGTTAGTGAAAATGGAATCACATATTCATATTGTTCAAGAGGCCTCAACAAATTTCAAGTCCAAGTTAGATAATCATCAATTCATACAAGAAGTTAAAATTGGTGAACGGAGTGACCATTAGATGGAAATTGATAAGGAATTCCAACAACAGCTGGAAAAGAGAAACGAGGACTAAGATGCCGGGATTTCTAAAGCTCGGCAACAATTGCAGGAAGCTAAGGAGAGATTCACAAGAGAAATTTTTGAGAAAGAATAGGACTGCAAAGCAGTGTTTTCTGATAAACAAGCTCTGGAAACTAGTGTTTAGCAGTTGACAAATAAAATTAAGGTCATGTCTGGCGATTTTGAAGGTGCACTTAAAGTTTGGGAACTGGAAAAGAATGGGTTTTGTTTACAGATTGCAGCAACACGAAAGGAGACTGAGGAGATCACTGAAAGTAGATTACTTGCAGAGAAAGCATGGAAGACGGATAAAGGAGAAACTTTTGTCTTCATTAGGCAGGAGGAAAAACATATAAGAAACAAATTGAAGACGTGTGCATTGAACCAAAGGGTTTTTTTATTTGAAAAGATTTGATAAAGGAGGAACTTTTGTCTTAATTAGGCAGGACGCAAGACATATAAGAAACAAATTGAAGACATGTCTGCATTGAACCAAAGGGTTTTTGTTTGAAAAGATTTTGGAATTTCAATTGAATGAATGAATCCAAGGAAAGGACAAAGGAAATTCTTGAAATTTTTTAAGATGACAGACATTTGTGGGATTCCAAAAAAAAAAAATTCCAAGGCAATGCTGCAGAGCTACGAACGAAGATTAATTCTAAGGGTAGTGAAGGTAGATTGCTTTGCCAGAAGAATAGTGCCAAATGCTGAAGTAGGGCCCTCGAAGACCTAGTTGAATGAGAATATCACGAGAATAGTTCAAATTTAGGATGAAAAGGTTAAAAATGAGAGGGTTCTGCAACAGTATAGGGAAGAAAACGTTGATTTGCAATCCATCTTGAATGATTCCAAGGGATCTACCTAGAAAAACTGAAAGAGATGCAATTGTGGGTTGTTGAAAAGAATAATTTGGAAGGTACTATCGCAGAGCTGAGAGAAAAACATGAGTTGATGGCTTGTGAAATGGGATCACTGACCTAAAAGAATAGAGAGCTGACAGTTGGCGCGGAGCTCATTAAATTCCAGGTGAATGCATTGGAATCTGAGCTGAATAATTCTGGAAGAATGGTCTGGAATTACAGAGGAAAAATGAAGGTGACTGGAATTTCGCATTCGTGGGATAAGAAAAGGCGTAATTAAGAAAGTACTCTTGTAGAGAATTACAGAGGAAAAATGAAGATGACTCGCATTTCGCATGTGTGGGATAAGAAAAGGGGAAATTTAGAAAATACTCTTGCAGAGCTATTAAAAATACATGAAGATTTGATGCTACAATTGTCTAGAAAGAAATGTTGTAACACCTTGGGAGATTGCGACAGGCGGACGCCGGGCGCCCGGGCATGCATGCCCACCGGGCGGGCATGCACGACGGCACGATGGAGGGCGCGGGCGACTTTGTGCGACGACGGGCGACTTTTTGCGACGAACCGGACAACAGTGCGACGTTGGACAGCAGCGCGACAAGGAGACACACCCGAGCGATGGACGTTGAACGAAACGCGGCTAAGTGTGGAACTTATACTCGCGGCGGAGAAGCCTTGCCCGATGGCTAAGTTGATGCACATATGATAGTGTTTGGGGCTGCGGATGGATAGTTTGGGGGTCATCCAAGGGGCTGCCACCCACAACTTAACCATGGGTGAACGCCTATATACACAAGGGCGTTGAGCGCTCAAACGACAAGACAAGAAGCTCGCATATCCTCATATCTTCGCATAGCAAGTGGGAGAAAGGCGTAATAAGTGCGCATAACTCATGCACATAGTTGGTGCATGTGCAAAGATTATCACTTAGACTTTGGTTGATGTAAGAGGGCCGTGAGTGAGGTGGAAAGTGCAGATTGTGCAGGACTGTGTAAGGGTGTCTTGGTGACCCGTGTGGGCACCCGCTCTTGGTGCAAGTGTGCACACTCTCTTATGTAAAGGCAGGTTGCCTCATGTTGTAAAAATTGGCTAAGTGTTGGCTTGGAGTTTGCCAAGCACACTAGCATGTTGTAATATTTACATATGCGTTGGCATGGGAGGTGACACCCCGGCCGACCTCCAAACCATGCCATAACACCCCCAAACGATGTTCGTTCGGGTCGGCTTTGCCTTCGTGCAAAGTCCTTCACGCCATGGTATAACCGTCCATCGCATTCCACGCATTTTGTTAAGTGTCGTAAATTGTCACCCGTTCGTCGCATTTTGTGCGGAAGTAATGTCGCACTTTTTGCGATGTCGCCCAGCACTCCGCCCGAACGCGTTCGTGCACGCCCACCCAGCGCGCACCCGCCCGGCGCCGACGCCCGCGCCGTCGCAAATCTCCCAAGGCGTTACATCGACTATTCACCTTTACGAGCAACCTGCTCAACCAAGCCCAACCGAGCTCTGAAAGTGTAACGCCTTGGAGAATTGCGACGGGTGGGCGCCGGGCGGCCGGGCGGGCGCGCACAACGGGCGTGTGCCGAACGGGCCTATGATGGCACCGTCGCACAAAATGCGACGTTACGACAGCAGATTTGCGACGAAAGTTCAAGAGCTCACAACACTTATGCATATATGCGTGGAGGTTTATACGACGGTTAAAGGATGGAACGACCGCTTGGCAGCCGACTCTATCATGGATAGCCGACCTCTAAAATTGGCGAGCAAGCCATGTGAAAGGGATGTGTAAACTGACTTTGGGTGGTCGGCTAGGTGAGCCACCACCCCACCTTGGACGTGTATATATATGCGTGCGTTGGCTGGACTTTGAACACATTCGACACATGACTTCTTCACACAGTTAGTGTGCAGTTCCTTGTGCGCAACAGGGACAAGAAGAAGTGTGCATATCTCATGTGCTAAGTATTGTTTAGCCGCACGTTGGAATCGTACTTGGAGTTGGGTGAAGGCGTTGGGCAAGAAGTGCCCGGGTGTATGGTTGGATGCAGGTTTTGTGTAAGGCTTGAGGAGGGAGTCTTGGTGGCTCGGGTGAGCCCCCTCCCACCATGCAAGGTATGCACGAACATTGTAAAGGCAGATTGCCTATCTTGTAAATTTGGCTAAGTGTTGGCTTGGAGTTTTTCCAAGCACACTTGTATTGTAAAAACTGATATTCTTAATAAACTGTTGGGCATACTCACATTACGGGGAGTTTCCCCTCCCCTTTATACTTGTAGCAATTGTTGATGTTCTTGTTATTTAATTGCAATGGATAATGAATGAGTATGGGCTTCATTAAGTATAAAGGATAAATGTATGTTTACTTGGTTGCGAAACACAAGCTAAGTAATGTGAAGGTGAATTTAGGCGTAGTCCATGTGCATGAGTATTGTTAAAAAGAAAGTGTTCGGTGGTGCCACACCTCGCCGGCACGGTTGAAAGACCACCGTAGGCTTGGGGGCGTGATAGTTGGTATCAGAGCTCGGTTGGAGCTGGTTTGAGCAGGGTTGCTCGTAATAGTGAAGAGTCAAGGATGTCTATCTTGCAAGAAATGGGTTTTGCAACCTTCAAGGAACTTGAAGGGGGTCTACTTGAGGAATCAAGAGAGGTTGAACAAAGGCTTGCAGAATGGGACAAGGAGATGTTCAAAGCAAGGGATGCTCTTCGTGCCTTGGTCAAGGAAGGAATTTCTGACGGAAATAGGGACGAAGCCTATCGACTTGTGAAGCAAGTGGACTTGTTTGAAGCAGAATCCGAGGAATTGAAGATAAGGCAGGAATTGATTCGAAAGAAGTGGGAAGTGCTAACTCTTGAGAAGGAGCATTCCATAGCTTTGGCTCATAAGGAGGAAGCTGCAGAATGTGATAAGAAAGAGGAAGTCGCAATGATAGCTGAAGATGTTGCAGACATGACCGTGATGGAGGATGAACTTGAGATTGATCAAGTTGGACCAGGATCGTGCAGTTTGCAGACATGTATGGATGAGGGTACTCTCATGGAGGAACCTCATGGTCATGATCATGTTGATGATGGTGATGTAAGTATTGTTGGTACATGTGTTTCATTTGAGCATTTGGTAGATGGACCGTGTGCAGGGAAGGGCAAAGCCAGTTTGCCAATATTAGGGAGCATCTTACCATGGATGTTCATGATGAGACCTTGTATGGAGAAGCAAGGATTGTTGATTGTTGCAGGACTTGTTGGGGTTGTTTGTGACCTTATGGTGGGAGGTACAAAGGCCCGTGACAAGGGTGGAACTTGATGATCATTGTGGATGATTGGGTCATGCTTTAGTCACATTGGCTAAGTGCCCGGCATGACTCATGCACAGTTTGAAGGGCACACACTTGAATTGCTTGGGTGGACTTCTCATGGCCGAGACCAAGAGCAAGTCTTGATGGACACTTAGGTGGAGGAGATATGATGGAGAGACTCATGTGATGATGATGTTTTGGGTGGACTTCTCATGGTCGAGACCAAGAGATAGTCTTGGTGGACACTTAGGTGGAGGAGCTCTGATGGAGGAAACTCATGACATGATGATATGGTTGAGTGACCGAGTTCACTAAACCGAAGATTGCAGCTTGGATAGGGATGACCGATGGTTGTGATGGGTCTACTTGATTGGACTACATGGACAACTTAGTCATGGACATCAGGTTGGAGACATGGAGCATGGCAATCTTATGCAAGGACATATTGTGGGTGCACTTGTAGAGATGTCACTTATGGGCATATAATGAGGTGTACCAAGGCATGGATGTTGTGCAGATAGATGTGCTAGTGTGACATGGAGATTTATTACTTATGAGCCTATGGAGAGGTTGTACACTCTTGTGCAACAAATCCATGGACTTGGATGGAGTTGTGAGCAGACTATGGGACATTCTTACTACATGGAGAGCTAAGGCATCTTGCAGAGACCTTTGGGTGGGGACTTGTATGCTTGCTAGAGTGTTGGTTGGGGATGACTCATGGAGCTCATGATGACATGAGATTGTTGTGACTCATGGAGACTTCATATATGGTGGACTTGGAGGATCTGATGCATTGAGGAGCTGAGGTCAGAGACTTTGGTGCAGGATGGGGTGCACACTTTCAAAGTACATGTATGGGCATGGCTTGAAAGAGTGACTTGATGTGGATGATCGGTATGAGACACTTTGGAGTGATAGAGTTATGATGATGATGAGGCCTTGGTGGCTACACTTGGGCATGGGTTGAGCCAAGACTCAACTATTTTTACACATGGGAGCTGACTGATCTTTGATCATGGGCAGCACATGGATACATGAGAAAGGTGTTCCCTTGAGGCACTTGACTTGATGGAGAGAGGTGTTCTCTTAGAACACTTGGATGACTTGAGGGATGGCACATTGCAAATGTGATGGAGATAGCTTCATGGAAATGGATGTGGCAAACCGAGAGTTGGAGTTTGATGAGATGGTCTCTTCATATTGAGGAGGCACACTTATGGATGATGTTGGGATTGATGTGGCTGATTTCATATAGCACATTGGTACCAAATGTCATGGACATGTTGCAGATGAGATGAGGACTACTTCATGGACCTGAGCATGGTTTACTTATGAGGATGGATTCTTGATCGAGTTTAGGATGTGACAAGGATGCTTTGAGGAATGACTGATGGTGGCATGAGGATTTGCATTCTCATGGTTTGAGCGTGGTAGTTGGATTGATCACCTGACTAGTTCAGGCATGAGGGTCGACAATGTGCAGAGATGTGTTAGCATTGTTTTGGAGTATCATGGCAGTAGTTCACATGGGAACGACACATGATGAGGTCAACATGATATGTTGCAGTGAGCATGTAGCTTGAGATGGAGGGACCAGCCTTCCACGATGGAGCAGCATGTGGAGATTGTGACATGATGGTTGATTGTCATGGATTGAGAGGACTTCCGATTGTTGAGATGAGATGTTGGCACATGGTTGAGGTGTGTTAACACTTGTTGACATATCATGGGCAATTTGCACATGATGGAGCGGATACTTTGTTGCAGTGGACATGTAGCTTGATGTTGAAAGGATCAAACTTTCACGGTGAGAGCAGCATGGAGAGATTGTGGCAGGTGGCCGGTGGTCATGGACATCTATGACATACATTAGTATGGACTATCTTGGTGACAGTTGGTCACTTAGATGAGACATGGTGGAGATGGAGTCCTACATATGTTGCAGGGATATTTTCCATATGTGAGGGGAGTTGACATCATGGTTTGATGCTTGGAGTTGGGATGTTGTCGAGGACGACAACAACTTCAGGTGGAGGAGGATGTAACGCCTTGGAGAATTGCGACGGGCGGGCACCGGGCGGCCAGGCAGGCGCGCACGACGGGCGCGTGCAGAACGGGCGTGCGATGGCACCGTCGCACAAAATGCGACGTTATGACAGCATATTTGCGATGAAAGTTCAAGAGCTCACGACTCTTATGCATATATGCGTGGAGGTTTATACGACGGTTAAAGGATGGAACGACCGCTTGGCAGCCGACTCTATCATGGATAGCCGACCTCTAAATTGGGCGTGCAAGCCGTGTGAAAGGGGTGTGTAAACTGACTTTGGGTGGTCGGTCAGGTGAGCCACCACCCCACCTTGGACGTGTATATATATGCGTGCGTTGGCTGGACTTTGAACACATTCGACACATGACTTCTTCACACAGTTAGTGCGTAGTTCCTTGTGTGCAATAGGGACAAGAAGAAGTGCGCATATCTCATGCACTAAGTATTGTTTAGCCGCATGTTGGAATCGTACTTGGAGTTGGGTGAAGGCGTTGGGCAAGAAGTGCCCGGGTGTATGGTTGGATGCAGGTTTTGTGTAAGGCTTGAGGAGGGAGTCTTGGTGGCTCGGGTGAGCACCCTCCCACCGTGTAAGGTATGCACGAACATTGTAAAGGCAGATTGCCTATCTTGTAAATTTGGCTAAGTGTTGGCTTGGAGTTTTGCCAAACACACTTGTATTGTAAAAACTGATATTCTTAATAAACTGTTGGGCAGACTCACATTACGGGGAGTTGCCCCTCCCCTTTATACTTGTTGCAATTGTTGATGTTCTTGTTATTTAATTGCGATGGATAATGAATGAGTATGGGCTTCATTAAGTATAAAGGATAAATGTATGTTTACTTGGTTTCGAAACACAAGCTAAGTAATGCGAAGGTGAATTTAGGCGTAGTCCATGTGCATGAGTATTGTTAAAAAGTAAGTGTTCGGCGGTGCTGCACCTCGCCGGCACAGTTGAAATACCACCGTAGGCTTGGGGGCGTGACAGTTACTGTCACCCAAGCCTAAGGTGGTCTTTCAACCGTGCCGGCAAGGTGTGGCACCACCGAACACTTTCCTTTTAACAATACTCATGCACATGGACTACGCCTAAAATCACCTTCACATTACTTAGCTTGTGTTTCGCAACCAAGTAAACATACATTTATCCTTTATACTTAATGAAGCCCATACTCATTCATTAACCATCACAATTATAAAACAAGAACATCAACAATTGTAACAAGTATAAAGGGGAGGGGCAACTCCCCGTAATGTGAGTCTACCCAACAGTTTATTAAGAATGCCAGTTTTACAATACAAGTGTGCTTGGCAAACTCCAAGCCAACACTTAGCCAAATTTACAATATGAGGCATAGAACTACCTTTACAACATCTTGTGCACCTCTTGCACGAAGGGCAGTGCTCACCCAAGCCACCTAACACCCTTACCCAAGTCCTACACAAAATATGCAACCAACCACCTCACTCACGACACACCTTGCCAATCATTAACCAAGAGACCAAACTGCGCCTTTACCAAGTGGAGCGCATGAGGTACGTGCACTCCTACCCAAACTGCACACTTCTCTCCTTCTATGCGAGCACAAGAGAAGAGCGAGTTGTTTTAATGTCCTCCAAGTGAATCTGCGCATGGTTATTTATACATATGCATTGGCATGTGAGGTGACACCCCGGCCGACCTCCAAACCATGCCATAACACCCCCAAATGATGTTTGTTCGGGTCGGCTTTGCCTTCATGCAAAGTCCTCCACACCATGGTATAACCATCCATCGCATTCCACACATTTTGTTAAGTGTCGTAAACTATCACCCGTTCGTTGCATTTTGTGAGGAAGTAATGTCACACTTTTTGTGATGTCGCCCAGCGCTCCGCCCGAACGCATTCGTGCACGCCCGCCCGGCACGCGCCCGCCTGTCGCAAATCTCCCAAGGCGTTACATCCTCCTCCACCTGAAGTCGTTGTCGTCCTCGACAACATCCCAACTCCAAGCATCAATCCATGATGTCAACTCCCCTCACATTTGGCAAACACCCTGCAACATATGTAGGTCTCCATCTCCATCATGTCTCATCTAAGTGACCAACTGCCACCAAGATAGTCCATACCAAGGTATGTCATATATCAAATGTCCATGACCACCGGCCACCTGCCACAATCTCTCCATGCTTCTCTCCCCATGGAAGGCTGATCCCTCCAACATCAAGCTACATGTCCACTGCAACAAATTGTCCACTCCATCATGTGCATCATCTCCATCATGTGCAAACTGCCCATGATATGTCAACAAGTGTTAACACACCTCAACCATGTGCCAACATCTCATCTCAACAATCGGAAGTCCTCTCAATCCATGACAATCAACCATCATGTCACAATCTCCACATGCTGCTCCTTCGTGGAAGGCTGGCCCCTCCATCTCAAGCTACATGCTTACTGCAACATGTAGTGTCGACCTCATCATGTGTCATTCCCATGTGAACCTGCTGCCATGATACTCCAACACAATGCCAACATATCTCATGTACACTACTAGTCCCCATGTCTGAACTAGTTGGGTGATCAGTCCAACCATCACGCTCAAACAATGAGAGTGAACATCCTCATGCCACCATCAGTCGTTTCTCAAAACATCCTGTCACATCCTGAACTCGATCAAGAATCCATCCTCATAAGTAAACCATGCTCAGGTCCATGAAGTAGTCCTCATCTCATCTGCAACATGTCCATGATGTTTGGTGTCAATGTGCTATATGAAATTAGCCACATCTTCCCCAACATCATCCATATATGTGCCTCCTCCATATGAAGAGACCATCTCATCAAACTCCAACTCTCGGTTTGCCACATCCATGCCCATGAAGCTACCTCCATCACATCTACAATGTGTCGTCCCTCAAGTCTGCCAAGTGCTCTAAGAGAACACCTTTCTCCATCAAGTCAAGTGCCTCAAGAGAACACCTTTCTCATGTATCCATGTGCTGCCCATGATCAAGGATCAATCAGCTCCCATGTGTAGAAGTAGTTGAGTCTCGGCTCAACCCATGCCCAAGTGTTGCCACCAAGGCATCATCATCATCGTAACTCCATCACCTCAAAGTGTCTCATATCGATCATCCACATCAAGTCACTATTTCAAGCCATGCCCATACATGTACTTTGAAAGTATGCACCCCATCCTGCATCAAAGTCTCTGACCTCATCTCCTCAATGCATCAGATCCTCTAAGTCCACCATGTATGAAGTCCCCTAGAAGTCACAACAATCTCATGTCATCATGAGCTCCATAAGCCATCCTCAACCAACATCTCAGCAAGCATACAAGTCCCCACCCAAAGGTCTCTGCAAGATGCCTCAGCTCTCCATGTAGTAAGAATGCCCCTTAGTCTGCTCACAACTCCATCCAAGTCCATGGCTTTGTTGCACAAGAGTGTACAACCTCCCCATAGGCTCATAAGTAATAAGTCTCCATGTCACACTACCACATCTATTTGCACAACATCCATGCCTTGGTACACCTCATTGGATGCCCATAAGTGACATCTCTACAAGTGCACCCACAATATGTCCCTGCATAAGAATGCCATCCTCCATGTCTCCAACCTGATGTCCATGACTAAGTTGCCATGTAGTCCAACCAAGTAGACTCATCACAACCATCGGTCATCCCTATCCAAGCTGCAATCTTCGGTCTAGTGAACTCGTTCACCTAACCATATCATCATGTCATGAGTTTCCTCCATCATAGCTCCTCCACCTAAGTGTCAACCAAGACTATGAGAAGTCCACCCAAAACATCATCATCACATGAGTCTCTCCATCATAGCTCTTCCACCTAAGTGTCCACCAAGACTTGCTCTTGGTCTCGGCCATGAGAAGTCCACCCAAGCAACTCAAATGTGTGCCCTTCAAACTGCTCATGAGTCATGCCGGGCACTTAGCCATGTGGCTAAAGCATGACCCACTCATCCACAATGATCATCAAGTTCCACCCTTGTCACGAGCCTTTGTACCTTCTACCATAAGGTCACAAACAACCCCAACAAGTCCTGCAACAATCAACAATCCTTGTTTCTACATACAAGGTCTCATCATAGTCATCCATGGTAAGATGCTCCCTAGCATCGGCAAACTGGCTTTGCCCTTCCCTGCACACGGTCCATCTACCAAATGCTCAAATGAAACACATGTATCAACAATACTTACATCATCATCATGATCATCATGAGGTTCCTCCATGAGAGTACCCTCATCCATACATGTCTGCAAAATGCCCGATCCTGGTCCAACTTGATCAAGCTCAAGTTCATCCTCCATCACGGTCATGTCTCCAACATCTTCAACTATCAAGACTTCCTCTTCCTTATCACATTCTGCAGCATTCTCCTTATGAGCCAAAGCTATGGAATGCTTCTTCCCAAGAGTTAGCCATTCCCACTTCTTTCGAATCAATTCCTGCCTTATCTTCAATTCCTTGGATTCTGCTTTAAACAAGTCCACTTCCTTCACAAGTCGACAGGCTTCATCCCTATTTCCGTCAGAAATTCCTTCCTTGACCAAGGCATGAAGAGCATCCCTTGCTTTCAACATAACCTTGTCCCATTCTACAAGCCTTTGTTCAACCTCTCTTGATTCCTCAAGTAGACTCCCTTCAAAGTCCTTGAAGGTTGCAAAACCCATTTCTTGCAAGATAGACATCCTTAACTCTTCACCGTTACGAGAAACACTACTCAAACCAGCTCCAACCGAGCTCTGATATCAACTGTCACGCCCCCAAGCCTACGGTGGTCTTTCAACCGTGCTGGCAAGGTGCGGCACCACCGAACACTTTCTTTTTAACAATACTCGTGCACATGGACTACACCTAATTCACTTTCTCCTACTTAGTTTGTGATTCTCAACCAAGTATTATTATGTTATATGCCTTTATACTAATGAACACCCATACACATTCATTATCCATAGCATTATATAAGAGAAATGCAACAGTATAAGGGGAGGGGAAACTCCCTCCAATATGAGTCTGCCCAACAATATATTATACAATCTTTCGTTTTTACAATGCATAAGTTAAATCTTGGGAAACCCCAAATTTACACTTAGCCAAATATACAACTTCGGCAAACTTGGTTTCCCAGCTTGTCGGTACCTCCGCACAGTCACCGCATGACTCACCAACCCTTCGTTCACCTCGTCGCACCATCGTGTTGTTTGCCTAACTCAGGCGCGCCTCCAAGTAGCCACACACAGGCGCCTCCAACCGAGACACACCTTCGTTCACAATATCAACACTTCACCGTTTCGTTGTGCACGACGCGCCCTCACCCAGCCGCCCGTCCGCACGCCCACCGTTCACCTGTTCAACTTCACCGTCGTGCACGACCTCACCCGGGTCGCCACACGACCTCGCCCGGGTCACTCGAACGACCTCACCCGGGTCGCCACACGACCTCACCCGGGTTGCCCGAACGACCTCCCGAACGACTGCCTGAACGACTTCCCGAACAACCTGCCCGAACGACTGTCCAACTGACCTGCCTGAACGACCTACCCGAACGACTGTCCGAACGACCTGCCCGAACGACTGTCCGAACAACTTGCCTGAATGACCTGCTTGAAAGACTGTCTGAACGACCTGCCTAAACGACTTTTCTGAACGACTTTCCTGAATGACTTTTCCGAACGACTGCCCGAACGAGTTTTCTGAACGACCGTTCGAACGAGTTTCCCGAACGACTTTCTTGAATGAATGTCCAAATGAGTTTCCCGAATGACCGTCCGAACGATTTTCCCGAACGAATGTCCGAACGAATTTTCTGAATGAGTTCACATTTTTGATCAATTGCTTGATGGTCGTTTGACTCCAAACACCCTCCAATATATACGGGCGGGTGGCGGGTTGTGTCACTCGGCCGACCCACACCAAACACCCAACCGACTCGTTCATAACGTGTTGTCTCGCCGCGGAGGATGGTCGGCCCACCCAACTCATGGGACCGCCTGCTCAACTCGCCCAACACCTTATAAACTTGCCCAATGTTCATTTCGTTTCATGTTTCCCACGCACTTCGCATGGTGGAGTCGCCCTTCCCGTCACACAAACTCAACACTACAGATGTTAGGACCTGTGGTTCAACACTTCTTCATCAACCCAGATATCAACTCTGATACCAACTGTCATGCCCCCAACTGTCACACCCCCAAGCCTACGGTGGTCTTTCAACTGTGCCGGCGAGGTAAGGCACCACCGAACACTTTCTTTTTAACAATACTCGCGCACATGGACTACGCCTAAATTCACATTCTCCTACTTAGTTTGTGATTCTCAACCAAGTATTATTATGTTATCCTTTATACCAATGAACACCCATACATATTCATTATCCACAACATTATATAAGAGAAATGCAATAGTATAAAGGTAGGGGCAACTCCCTGCAATATGAGTCTACCCAACAATATTTTATACAATCTTTCGTTTTTACAATGCACAAGTTAAATCTTGGGAAACCCCAAATTTACACTTAGCCAATTTTTCACAACTTCGGCAAACTTGGTTGCCCAACTCGTCGGCACCTCCGCACGGTCTCCGCATGACTCACCAACCCTTCGTTCACCTCGTCGCACCGTCGTGTCATTTTCCCAACTCGGGCGTGCCTCCAAGTCGCCACACATGGGCGCCTCCAACCGAGTGAGGTTGTTCGGGTGATCGTGGCGAGGTCATGTGGTGACCCGGGTGAGGTTTTTCGGGTGACCCGGGCGAGGTCGTGTGGCGACCCGGGTGAGGTCGTTCGGGCGAACCGGGCGAAGTCGTGTGGCGACCCGGGTGAAGTCGTGCGGCGACTTGGGTGAAGTTGAATGGGTGAACGGTGGGCGTGTGGACGGGTGGCCGGGTGAGGGTGCGCCGTGCATGAAGAAACGGTGAAGTGTTGAGATTGTGATCGAAGGTGTGTCTCGGTTGGAGGTGCCCGTGTGTGGCGACTTGGAGGTGCGCCCGAGTTGGGCAAACGACACGACGGTGCG